>JADFUC010002116.1:0-283643 GCA_019722365.1 Lithospermum erythrorhizon | reverse complement strand
CCTAGTTACGTATATACATTCCGGATCCTCAAAATGATATAAATTAATCTAAAACACATAATAACTATATGAATACGAGAGTACTTACATAGCAGCGGAAGACAAAACGAAATCACCCCTCTCAAGCAATGCCCACACGTGTGTCCCCTTTCAAAACGCTCTCCAATCGCTTGACCAACACCAAATAGGTGTTCTCTGGGGACGCACACACACCCGGTGAGGAGTCAATTCAAGAACTGTAACTCGCTGTGAGTTTTGAAGAACAAATGCAAGAGAAAATCTCTTCCAAATGATAGGAGTTGCGGTTATTTTTATGTCAAGTGTTTTGATTTCATGTATATGAAAAACCCTTGTCTCTTTCTATATATACCACCTCAAGCTAATTTCTTCCGATAAGTAACACTAAGAAATCAACTTCTAACTCGTTAACTTAATTAGATCGTTATATGCTTCTAATCAAATAATGAGTCACTAATGAGTTGTTCTATTTTCATTCTCAATGTCAATTAAAATACTAACGTAGCCACTATCAAAACGACTTATCGCTATTCATCAATTTCAATCGCTTAATTAATTAAACTAAGTAAGTTTAACTAATCACGCTCATCAATATATATTTCCGATAAAACATATATATATATATATATATATATATATATATATATATATATATATATATATATCAGAAATACATCTCTCTAATTCTATAACTCTTCTTTGTAATTTGCTAGTATGAAATATAATTCAAATATTATCAGATGTAAGCCACCTTTCTGAGCCATAATAGTAAGTTGTATAATAATAATTTGACCACCATTATTATTATAAAAATTAATGAAAGAAGTGACCTGCAATCGCTTATAACCCAAAGAATTATCATACTAGTAATATACAATTACTAAGGTGAATACTAAGTTCCAAGAATAACATTTAACCAATCCTAAGAATGAATCGGACATATAATTTGTCAGAATCTTATAATAAAAGTGGGAATCAATTTCCATTCATCAACTCAATCTTCTCAACCAATGAATCATTGGTGACTAAGATTATCCCCGGATAGTCATGCATGACTACATCAAAATGGGTTTTAAACCTTTGTCAAGTGTTTCTACTGAAACTATGGAGCCATTACCATTGTGTCCGGCCTTCTTTAAATACTCACTTCCACTTAGTGGCTAGCCACAAGTCAAGTACCAAGAACCAAAACCTTATTTTGGTATATAAGAGACTATTACGTGCTCTTTCAGGGTATTCAACCATTTCTCGGTTCTATCGGTAAAGCTTACAACACAATTTGAAATGTGTTAAAATACATTTGTCTTATTAAATGCATATTCTTTTAAAAATATTACCAACAAACAGATTGACCGTCAAGTTGTAATACCGAAGTTCAAGTTTCTTTAGTTTACTTATCGAGCATACTAGACTCACCCTATTATTGAAATTTTTGGCTAATAGCTTTCATATGGTACGCCTGTCCATAATGCTATTATCATATTCGCTATGCTCAGGATCAATAAGCTGATCCATCCCATGTAATTATAGTTACATCTATTCTCTTAAAGTTACTACCAAGCGATTCCGAATCCGCATGAATACTTTTAGTAAACTTCACACCCTATCACGGAATCGTGGCTACGCCATAGTCAAGGTGTACAACACATGACCTCGACAGACAAACGGTGAATCATATTAATGCTAGTTTAATAGATTTCAAAATCCACTTCATTAATGTGAGACTTTACGCGGATCGACCTTTAATGAAGAGTTGCCTTGTCAATAAGAGAATTGTCATTTATAGAATTTAATCTATTATAGATTTCTGCAAACTTTCACCTCGAGCTTCACATGACATCTTAAACTTAATAAGCAAATATCACAAGCTCACATATATATAATGAACGATTATAGCATATGTCACATATATGTAGGCCGTGGGCTCACAAATATGTTAATCTAATCACTACTATACCCTTTAAGGTTGTAGGATGATTTCCTTCAACATTTAGTGTATTAAACTTCATTTATGCAAAGACGCTCCCACCGATCTTTATGAACTTGCTGTCTTCATCACTTTGGATTCTTATTGATTTTCATCAAGTATCAAAGCAGGAATTCAACTCCATTATACTCAATCCATGTATTCACATCTTATTTCCCCATTTAAAATGACTCCTCAAGTCATTTATCGAGTATGACTCTTATTCATGTTGGGTTTATTTGTATTGCATTTTAGCTTTTAAATGCATCAAGAGCGGCACTCCTTAGTAACTGGCGATTCTAATATCGATTGGTGCCCCTACGGAGCCACTGAATGCATTCAAGTTTACATATTTATTTCCACTATTTGTACTTCATAATGAAGACTCTATACGCATAATAAGTCGCATTATATCGATGTAAATAAATACCTTCCTTCCGGGCAGGTATTTAATGACTTTAATATCAACTTTGGATCTGTATAAATTATGTCCGCTTATGCTGACACACACAACCTATCCCATACTCTAGACATTTCAAAGTTTGTT
Organism: Lithospermum erythrorhizon; assembly: GCA_019722365.1. Lineage (NCBI taxonomy): Eukaryota > Viridiplantae > Streptophyta > Magnoliopsida > Boraginales > Boraginaceae > Lithospermum > Lithospermum erythrorhizon. Next base: position 281,112 of record JADFUC010002116.1, on the reverse strand, counting down.
TATCAAACACAACTCGAGTTGTCTCATAGTCAATATGAATAAATTAGCGTTTAACGGTAGGTATAAGCAACCTTTAATATGTGAAATTATTTCATTCTTTGTGTTTCAACCACGTTAAATCATAATCCTTTACTGTGTCACTCAACTAATGACACATCTATGTCAAACAAAATTTCTTGGTATATGAAATTGAAAGATTCATCCATTTGTGTTTAACTTCATTAAACACAATTCTTATTTACGTATCCGAACAAGTACGTTTTTTAAGATTAGAACGATGCCCTCATTCTTCTGGATTTATATATTACTTATATCGTATTTATACTTCCGACTAAGAACTTGATAGTATTCATATGATCCTTAGAATCACTCCGTCAAAGTGGCCCCCCGAGGTTGTGGGGACCGGCTACCAACCCGTATTATCGAGTCAACAATCTATGGATAACAATAAAAAAATGACTTCTTTACATCATAAATAAACAATATAACTCGGCCCATCTGGGTGAACTAAATCCAATAGTACAACAACATTGAAAATCATAATATAAATACACATCAAACAATTTGTTATAACTCGAGTCAATAATAATTATATACAAAGAGAAACTTCTAAGAAGATAAAAGTATGATCAAGGAGGTCTTCAAGCCACCATCGCACATCTGGTACGTACTCGGCCAATGGGCAAATAACCTAGGTACTTAAACGCCCGCCCATGTTAGTCAGGAGTCAGCCTAAAAGTCGAGTGAAAATAAATAGCAAGTACGTATTAACCTACCCGATCGCATTTTAATAAGAATAATTTAGATTTCTCACCATTTGTGAGATTATATAATTCCCAAAGAAAGATTATTTTATAGGTTACTCGCCACAAAATAAAACTTTCCTTATCAGCTTCTCTCTAACTAACACCAATAACCCACACTAATGCGTCAACAACTTACCACAAGACACCTTAATTACAAAAGAGGTATTTCATCTATTATCTTTCTCAAGTATACTAATTCCCAATATAATATACAATCTCAAACACACAATAACTTAAACATATATATCTTAACTTCCTCATAACTCATGCATATACAACTCAATCACTTATCTCTTTAGTTCACTTTTAAAGCATCGCTTTCTCCCCATTTACAATCATATTCCTCCTATGACAACTACCTCAAGCATCTTTCCAAATATATGCATTTCTTAATATGATCGAGTAATATATTCAATCCAGAGTAACCTAAGTATGCATTTATCTTCCCATTTTCCATTTAGTATAATTTGAACTTATTTACCTCATGGTATCAGTCGTGGTTAGATCGCATTTCATATTCTAGCACATTGAATCCATTTTTCCACCATATATATATAAAATATCATCAACATCATTTCCATGCATTAGCATAAACTTCGGGGCTTATAATTTCCCTAATGTTCTCATTCCAGTATTCACCCATTAGCCACTTAAGATATATAGAAAATATTTAACAAAGCACAAGAATGTAAATCGAAAAATAAATACCGTATCCTGAAGAAAATAGTTGCTGGATAAGGCCGACGCTAAAAATGAAGTATAACTATCAAAGCACCTTGCTAGCACAACAACAAGATTAGAATAGTCATCGTGAGTCAAATATGAATAAAATACATGTAAGGCTGTGTGATTATCGGATAAAGTCATACAACATAATTCCGCTACGGCTCTCGACATAACACACGAATATATAATGTAGGTTCCGTATAAGCACACAATCACCCAAATGAAATCACACAGAGACTCAACAAACGACTCAAAAAACTCTAGTCATCAAACCTCCTATCTCCTCATATCCCCACTTTTGCAAGATACCATCCTCTAATGCGCATACTCTAATCCGCCTTACCTGCAGAACGGACAATCAACAATCACTCCTCGCATTCTTATCAAGCAAAGAGTAAGGCCAAAAACCGCATCTCTATACACAAAGTATAAGGCACACCGCACTTATACACAAAGTATATGCACAATCGCACTTATACACAAAGTATAAGGCACACCGCATCTATACCGTAGTATGTGTGGCCACATCAACAACGCATTTACCAAAGAAAGTAATCAAAAAGAGGGAGTCATCAAGACGCTATACCAGAAGATAGTAGCCAAACCGCACGCTATACCGTAGTATAGTGTACAAACCGCACGCTATACCGTAGAGTATAATACCTCGACAATGCACATGCCAAGTTTTATCAAAGAGAATCATACCGCACGCTATACCGCAGGGCGGTGGCCACCTCGACAGCCTTTACGCTAAAACATCAGTCAGAATCATACGCACGCTATACCGTAGTATGTGGCCACCTCGACAATGCACATGTTGTTTATCAAAGAGAATCATACCGCACGCTTATACCGTAGTAGGCCACCTCAAAGAATCGACAAAGAGAATCATACTCAAGACGCTATACCGTAGTGATGTACAATAACGCCACATATCCTGGAAGGGAAGCGAGAGTCACCTAATCCCTAGTATTCCCAACTATGTGGTCATATCCTAATACTCAAGTCACCTCAAAATCATATGGCTAACTCCATCAAACACCTCTCAATAACCAACTACTTTACTCCAACAATGTTAAGAAAGATAAATAATACATCACACAATCAGAATCAATCACAACCGGGTGCCACATAAATACTACAAGTTCACAAAGCCACATAAATACTACAAGTTAAGCCGCCAAGTGCCAATATAATACCACTGCTGCCGATAAGGCTACATAAATACTACAAGTGCCAAGGCCACACAATACCACGTTAAGCAACAAAGCCACATAATACCATGTTAAGCCGTCAAGGCTTAAGCACATGTAAATATAAGTCGAGTTCTGCCATCACTTACCTCAAACCAGCCTTCAACGCCGCAGTAATGTAGTCACATAATCATATTAGGCTCACATAATCGCAGAACGCCATTACATGTATACCATTCCCGTAATCATATCATGCGGGGACATATACACTATTCACACATAATTATATTACAAAAAGACTCCTATTACCCTTTTACACATAACACTATAATACAAGGACAGTACACATTTAAAAGTTAAGGATATAGTCACACGATAAGTACTCACCTCTACTAGCTATCACAAAAGTCCTCACGGTTAAACGCGATCACGAACGCTCTTCCCGATGTCAAGGCCTAAAGTAACACCTGTGTAAAGGTACTCGAACTAATACCAAGAATTACGCTCTAGAATAAACATTACCAACTCTCATCGAACGATTTCTAAAACCTGTCTAAATATTTATTTTACAACCATTTAATTATAAACCTTACTCTGACACAACTAAATCGACGCCCGCTAAACTTCCATCTTATCATTTTATCATTACAAATTAACTTATATGTCATTCTCTAGTTAATCACAGGTCCCTAATTAACAATCTATACTCCAAAAATATCAATTATATCTCAACTTGAAATAATATTACTTTTTCAACCTAATCGCTTTTAATGAATTTTAAATCACCGACACATCACAATAAATTTGCTAATAAAAGTCCCAATTAAACTCCCCTACACATTTAAAGTCTTATGAAAATATCACTCAAAAGTCAAACGAAACTCAGAAAAGTCAAATTCCCGACCTTGAACGCCCTCAAACGAGCTCTCTAAATCACGAATTCATCACATATATACGCTACGTAACTCCATAATCAACTAAGATTTATCATAAAATTCAATTATGTAAAAGTCAACCAAAAGTCAATCTATTCTCAAAAACTCAAGAAATATCTCTCGAAAGACGGAAATTTCTTACCTTAACTCGAAGAGAATGACGTGTATAGTCAATATTCTGCCAAATCGATCTTGAGTTCCGAGCGACAATCAAGAGAGAAATGGGAAAATGAAATTTTTTTTAAGTAGGGCTTAATTTCGCCAACATGATAAAGTTAAGATGAAGTTGTGGGATGATGATGATGATGTGGAGGATATGTATGAATAGATATTAAAAAAACTCGAGTCCTGCTTTCTGGCTTTGCTAATTCTCCGCTTATCGCATTTTAAATCTACCTAAATCCGCGATTTCAAAGATAAATTCTTCCATGGCAAACACTACTAAATTATAAATGAAATTTGACTCAAAAGTTTTATTTAAATAATATTATCAATTTAAAAAATTATATTATTCCCCGTGGTCCCGCCGAATCGAAAAATTTTTTTTTTTTTTTTTTTTTCGTGAATTCAAGTTATTACAATCTACCCACCTTATAAAATTTCTCATTTCCTCGAAATTTACTCTAACCCAACTCTGCCGTAGATAAACCACCCACCTTTCGACATGCCCTTATCAACTAACATCGTGACACTTTGCCACCTACTCAAATTTCCCTAATATAGTATCTCGCTCTCTCGTAGTCTCTATAATATCTATATGTCAATTAACTTCTGGCAAATACTCTCTTACACCATAACACATTCCTCCAACCGCCAATTTTCCCTATTCAAGCTTATCATCTTATCAAGCCTCGCTTTTTGTTATTATTATTATCAATCTTAGTATTATAAACATCTCACTGCCTCCAAATACCACTCAAAAATTAAAATTCATAACGCCATTACCGACATCGCTCCACTCATAATTTGTGTCACCATACTACTTCCATATCACATAATTAAACGAGTAAACAAAGAAAAATTTCACCACACCAATGCCTTCTGCATTACAACTACTATAAAATAACTTACAAAGATAAACCACAAGCCAACATTATGTATAATTCATCCCTTTCCCGCAAAGCCCTTCGAACACCCCACCTCATTCCAGAAACATCCCCAAATCAACAATTCACAAATCACACATATAATATCAACTTTATACACACAACAATCTCAACGTAGAATCCATAATACACACGATACAACACTCTCATGTAGAACTATTCTCGTAAAAATATATTCACAGATATCTGCTAACACAAATATACTCCAATTGAACACACCCAATCATATGCCAAATTTAAACCATGAATACTACAAAAATAAATAGCCCGTATCACCTCAAACACAAACAATCGCTCAAGTCAACATTTCACAATTTCACTATTAAGCCACGCCGCATAAGTTTATTACGCAGTATACACAAATAATCAATTACCATATACTTCAATTTCACAGATAAGGTAACAACCGAGTTGATAAATCCCCCAATTACTCCAAGTATCCAAGAGAAATTCTTAATTATTTTAAAGATCAACCTCTTACACCACGATCAATTTCTAATCCCATGACTACATGTCACCAGAATCCTCCTCAACTAACCTTTTATTACCCTTAAATTCACACAATTGCCCCAACTTATCAACAACTTCAAATTTAACACCAGTGAATTCCTCTCAATACTTCCCGGTATAATTCGGTCTCTTCCTTAAATCCTCAAACATATTCATCCGTATTCCATCTCCAAAGGTTTCAACCTAGAGTTTACATCCTCAAGAATGATCATTACTATCACAAAAGATGCACTCTACTCAAACACCGAACTCTTACTTAAACATTATTAACAGATAACTCAAACTCCTTTTCTTATTCTCGATTTGTATTCACTCCTAACTCTATTTGTGTATCATTTCCGATCAAACCCACATTTCACACTTCCTTATAATCATGTATCTTAGTTAACCAAAGAATCTTACTTATAACCCATTGGATATTCCTTTCTTACAACTCCAATTCCTCGAGTATATCGTGATGACACTATCACCCTTATCCTTAATTACTTCCGCCATAAAATCTCATTAAAGACTGCATCACCACATCAACTATTAAGACATTTCCCAAAATATATAGATCACCCAAAACATCTCATAATATTTCGATACCTTGCATCATATTCTACCCATTACATGTATCGTCTATAACTTCTATTCATACTCATCGCACTGATCTCCATATATGCCCAAATACCCATCTCAACAAATACATAACTCGACGTGACGTCATATTACCCAATTCATTCTTCACATATCTCCTAATAACAAGCATCTTAATCAAATAACACCACAAAAACACATCGCAGTGAGTCTCTGTAGCACTTCAGACGCGAGTCAACGAATCTTCAAGTGGCGCCCCTCAATGGGGCCAACGGGATTCGAAAAGAAATGAACTCAAACCGTAAAATGACTCACAACACAAATACACTTATAACCCGAATCCCAGCATACACCACACAAGCACACCAAGAAAAACATAACCCAGGCCCGATACCAAAATTGTAACGACCCGCCCCGTGGCCTCGGCGCCGAATTGCCACCAACCCCATTAATTTGCAGTCACCAATCTAATGCGATAACAATAAAAACGACTTCTTTTACATCATAAATAAAACAATATAACCTCGTCCATCAAGCAATCCGTAACTAATAGTACAACAAATATCAAAAATATAAATGCACATCAAACAATTTGTTATACAACCTCGAAATAATAATAATAATTAAAACCTTCCTAAGAAGATAAAAGTATGATCGCTGAGGTCTCAAGCCACTATCGCCATCTTCGCTGGTACGCAGCCTACAATTATCGGTCATCCAACAACTCCAGGGGTAAATGAAACGCCCGCCCATAAAGAACAGGAGTCGCCTAAAAAGTCGAGTGAAATAAAACAGCATGTATTAACCTACCCGACGCACGGTTTGCTATAAACAATTTTAGATTTCTCACCTATTTAGAGACTATTATATACCCTGGGCAGTATTATTTTACAGTTACTCTCGCCACAAAATAAAACTTTCCTTATTAGTTTCTAACTAAATACCAATAACCCACACTACGCCAACAACTTACTCACAAAGATACCTTAATTACAAGAGGTATTTCTCTATCTATTATCTTTCAAGTATAGCTAATTCCCAATATAATATACACCTCAAAGACACAATAACTTAAACATATATCTTAACCTCTCATAACCTGCATACAACTCAACTTACTTATCTTTTAGTTCACTCTTTAAAGTACCGCCCCCATTTTACAATCATACCTCTCTATGACAACTAATTCTACATTCTCCAAATATATAAATACTTAATATGACTGAGTAATATATCTTGGAATCCGTATAACCTAAGCATGCATTTATCTTCCTGCATTTTCCATTTAGTATACTGAACTTATTTACTCCCCCATGGTATCGTGCCTGGTTAGATTCTCACACTTATATTCTAGCACATTCAATCCATTTTTCCACCATATATATATATATAAAATATCATCAACATCATCGATGCATTAGCATAAACTTCAGCTTATACTTCCTAATGTTCTCAGCCCCAAAGTATCTCATCCATTAGCCACTTAAGATATATATAGAAAATATTTAACAAAAGATGAATGCCAAAAGGTTACAAATCGAAAAATAAATACCGATCCTCAAGAAAAATAGTTTGCCAAGCTAAGGGGTCGACGCTTAAAAAATGAAGTATAACTATCAAAGCTAATCAAGCCAAGTAGCACAATGTAAATAAAGATTGGGGAATAGTCATCGTAGTCAAATATGAATAAAACATGGCTGTGATTATCGGATAAAGTCATACAACAGTAATTCCACTACCAGTCTCGTATATAACACACGTAGTCAATATATAATGCAGGTTCCGAGTAAGCACAATCACCCAAACGAAATCACAAGAGACTCAACAACGACTAAAAACTCTAGTCATCAAACCTCCTATCTCTCATATCCCCACCAAGATACCATCCTCTAACGCCAAGACATACTCTAAACCGCCTACCCCGCAGGAATGGACAATCAACACCTCGCAAGACTTATACCAAAGATAAGGCCAAAACCGCACTTATACACAAAGTATAAGTGCACACCGCACTTATACAATGTAAAGTATATAAGTACACCGCACTTATACACAAAGTATAAGTACACACCTATGTCAGAAGATGGGCCACATCAACAAATTAATACGCTGAAAGAATCAAAGCAGAGTCATATCAAGACGCTATACCGCAGATGTGGCCAACCAGTGGCCAACCGCACGCCATACCAGTATAGGCCACCTCGACAAAGAAAAGCGAACAAAAGAGAATCATACCTTACGCTATATCAGAGAGATGGCCACCTCGGCCAACACACAAAGAAAGTCATCAAATAGAATCATACTCAAGACGCTATACCGTAGAGTATAGCCACCTCGACAATGCACACAAGTTGTCGATCAAAGAGAATCATACCCCGCACGCTATACCCAGAGTATGTGGCCACCTCGATAATGCACACACAAAGAAATCGACGTAAAAGAGAATCATACTCCAGCACGCCTATACCGCAGATAGGCTGGATTGGGCTGGGCCACATATCCCCGCAAGCGAAGGAGAGTCACCTAATCCCTAGTAGTCCCAACTATAGGGTCATATCCTAATACCAAGTCACCCTCAAAATCATGCTACATAACTCCATCAAACACCTCCTCAATAACCAAACTACTTTAGCCTAACAATAGCAAAGCATACAGCCTAATACATCACACAATCGTGAAATCAATTCATAACTCACGCCAAGTGCCATAAATACCACAAGTTCGGCCACATAAATACTACAAGTGCCGACAAGGCCATATAAATACTAATTGGCCGACAAGGCCATGGCTAACAATAGCTGCTCACAAGCCATATCAATTAAAGCCACATAAATACCACAAGCGCCAAGCCATAATACGTAAATAATATAAGCCTGGAGTTCGGTGCCATCACTTACCTCAAACCAGCCTTTCAACGCCGTATCAGAAGCAAGGAATCATATTAGGCTCACATAATTGCATAAATCATTACATGTATAAAATGGCCTCTGCATCATATCACAAGGACATATACATTCATTCACACATAATTATATTACAAAGACTGTGACACCCTTTACACATAATTATAATACAAGGATGCACACCATTTAAAAAAGAAGTACATAAGTGGGTCACACGTGAGATAAGTACTCACCTCTACTAGCTATCACAAAGCCCTCACCAAGAACGCGATCATTTAGAACGTGCCCCCTTCCTCGTCAAGTGCCCAAGAACACCCGTAAAGCGCATCGTGAACCAATACCAAGAATTACGCTCTAGAATAAACATTACCAACTCTCTATCTAAACCCATTTCTAAACGTCTAACATGACGGGCAAAACTATCAATTATAAACTCATCGGACACAACCAACTAAATCGACGCCCGCAAACTTCCATCTTATCATTTTATCATTACAAATTAATTTATAGTGTCATTCTAGTTAATCGCCAGTCCCTAATTAACAATCTATACTCCAAAATATCAATTATATCTCAAATCCTTGAAAATGTCATTTTTCAACCTAATCGCTTTTAATGAATTTTAAATCACCGATTTAACATCACAATAGCTATAATAAGTCCCAATTAAACTCCCTCATGACATTTAAAGTCTATGAAAATATCACCTCAAAAAGTCAACCGAAACCTAGAAAAGTCAATCCCTCGACCTTTAACGCCCCTCAAACGAGCCTCTAAATCACGAATTCATCAAGCATATATACGCCACGTAACCCTAATCCAACTAAGATTTATCATAAAATTCAATTATGTAAAAGTCAACCAAAAGTCAACTATTCAAAACCCAAGAAATATCTCAAAGACTCAAAATTTCTTACCTTAACCTCGAAGAGAACGAATGGGAGAACAATATTCTACAAATCGATCTCGAAGTTCGAAATGACAATCGAAGCAGAAATGGAAAAATGAAATTTTTGGCGTAGGGCCACTTCGCCAACATTTATGGTTAAGATGGAAGTCAGATTTACGACATTTATTGAGGATATGTACTTAATAGATATAAAAAAACTCGAGTCCCGTCTCTGCTTTGCTAATTTCTCCAGCTTATCGCATTTAAATCTCCACGAACCCGATTTCAAAGATAAAATTCTTCCATGGCAAACACTAATTAAACAAGAAATGAAATTTGACTCAAAGTTTTACGAAATAATATTATCATCGAAAAAAATTATACTGGCCTCGGTCCCACCACGACCGAAATTTTTTTTTTTTTTTCGTAACGGGTTATTACAATCCTTTCCATACTCTTATTAATTCTCGACGTATCATTCAATGACTAAATCTTAATTAACTCGTATGTAAACATACAAACTTAATTTCTGTACTCAAGAACCTTCCACTAGGTCTAGTAGTTAGCCGACAGTTCCATCTTTTCAAGATTATACCTTTAAGTCTTGTCCGAGTCAGAATCCAAGCAAGCATTACCTCAATCATTCGTTGTTCAAGGTGTTCTTTTTAAAGCAAGAGTAGAGTAATGTTCCCTTAATCGAATCACTCCGAGATTCTAAACTCGATAAATTTCCTTTGTATCTTGTTCTAGCTATATACCCGGCTCACATTCATGATTAAATCATGTGAGTCAAAACTCTCCGTGGTTCTCTACATCGTAGCCTAGGCAAAGACATTACAGCCTTTTGACAACAAAATTATTTGAAATATATTGAACAAATCCATCTTTCAATTCCTAAATGTTACTTAAAATCCTTATTTTCTATGCTTTAAAGTTCAAGTCAATCATTAACTTCAACTTATAGTTCCAGCTGTTCACTCAACTGTACAAGTGACGCATGAATCAATAGATAACTTTTGCTTATTTGGTTATACATAACATGTTTCTTTTGTTTCATCACACCATGAACCATGTTCATCATGTTAAAGAAACTAAATACCAATCACATGTCTCAGACGTAGATACACAACATTCAAGATCATTCAATAGTTTTCTCAATCGAGTTATAAAGTTAGGATTAAACTATTTATTATTTAAGGCTTGTTTGGTGGCTACATTGTAATATGACATGCCAATCTTCCTAGCATCATCACTTTTATCGAAATAAAAATTAATTATCTTCAATCATAATCATATGATTCTTTGTTCACTAACCAAAGTTCGCTTTAACGTACCAACACGACAATCAAGCCTTTAAATATTTTATGTGTATTTAAAGTTTATCTCCATTAGCATGCTGTAACCGACACAATAGCGTTGAGACCGCATTGCAATACTTTGTTTCAATAAGTCATTCGGATTTCTCCTTAACTTATTTTATTTCACATTACAAGTTTTACGATTTAGCCATTTAATAAATGGTGAATAAAATAGAAACTTAATATGCTAATGATAATAGGAAATATGCAACTTAAAATAAACAACAAAGGTAGTTCAAGCAGCCTCCATGATATTTACAAAATGAATTATAAATATAATATCCGCATTTCAAATCTCACAAAATGTACAAGGATCAAGATCTAATATACTATCTAAACGGCAACGCCGCATACATTTTGAATCTCAAGATAATGAGTTATCAACCAAATATGTAATGTAATATGCAAGGTACCAAAGTTCATTATGCCTTTATTCAAACGGCAACATCGCATATTTTGAATTCAAAGCATACAATAGTAAGTTACCAACCAATTACGAAACTACAATCCCCTCAGGTCACTATCATACCATATCGGATAAGTACTCCACTTTGTATCTCCGAGAAAAACACGTTGCTACCAATTAAAACCAAATAGTTACTTGAATGATCATCATCTCAAAAGCCCACAATGTTAGTGGAAATCACTTCAACATGATCCATTGTCAAATTAGTAGCAAAAACTCAGAATTCCTCGCCATCATAAGGTGCCTTATACCTAAATCATTTCACAACTTTAAAATTGGCTTCGATACTTTGCTTAAATTTTTTAAATGGTGATTAATTATTACTTCGCTTTTATTTTTGCCTACGTATGATTGCAGCCATAATCAAAGAATACGCACTACACGAAAAATGAAACAAGTAACGCATATTCAAGAGGTATACGACATGCATCCTAGGGCCCCTATTGCATTTTCCAAACTTGAAAACTAACATTAAGCGCCATTACACTCTCTTGTCTTCCCCGATTCTTTTGAATTTTACCAAGCCTTCAAGGCCTTGAAATTACAATTCAACTACAATAATCCTAACTTAGACAAAGATGCAGTTTCAAAGGGAGAAACAAGAAAAATAAAATAAGATTTAATCAAATTGGCCATTTTCATAACATTACTGCATTTGCATCGAAAATAAAATCGCTGGTCATATCTATACACCTCCATTCCATTCCATAACAATATACATAGCAAAAACATTAAAATAAATAAATGCACTTAATGTCATATATATTAAATGAAATGAAATTAAATGTGCTCATAATCAATAATCAATTATCCATTATTTTATAATTAATTATCAATAATGAAAACCTTTTAATTTAAATATATTCACACATGATTAATTTATAATTATTACAATACTACTAATCATCAAATCATGAAATAATTACTTTCAAGTAATTAACTCCAAAATTCAAAATTTGAAAAGTTACCATGAAATGATATTTTCAATAATTATCAATTAATGAAAATAATTATGAAAGAAGAATATAAATTAAATTTAATGTCATTCAAGATATATATACACAATTATCTTAATGACAAAATTTATGATTTAAAATTTAAAATCGAAATTAATAATTACCAATAATTTTAAAAACCAAAAAGAATTTCAAATTAGGTTTCTAAACAAGAACACAAACTTCAACGGAGCAAACAACCGCCTCCCGGGGCCACCAACGGCCGACACGTTGCCTCGCGCGGTGCCGGAGTACATCCGCGAAAGTTACTTTTGGTGGCCGGACCGCCCCCATTCCGGGCCCGGACGCGCCCCACACAGCCTCCGCAAGTCCGAATTTACCTAATATCGTAAATAAATTTCAGCTTTTCGATTAATTGCAACATTTGTAACATCGATTCGGGAGGCTCTAAAAAATTCAAAAAATTTTGGGATTCGACTAATATCAAAATATCATTATTATTGAACATGTCCAATTGGAATTTCATCAAAACACTTTAGTTCATTGTAATCAAACACAATCCAGAAATTTCAATGAATTTTTCGAGTACTTAAAAATTTCAAAAACATCTGGGAAAAATCTGAGTTGAACCTCAAGATCATACATATTTAATTTCGAATTTTCAAAATTTCTAAACCTCTCTCAGAAAAAACGAAATGCATTCAATCTTAAATCAAAAACGCGAATTAATCGTTTTTTAATCCCTTTCAATTCATGAAACAATTAAACAAATATCAAATCATCAAAACTAATTCAAGAACTTGATGATACAACCGTGTGACATATATAAAATATGGGTTGATTTTTCATATCATATATTCATCAATTGAATATACAAATCATGAATTAATCGAATTAATTAACAACTACGAACAAACACAATTAGAATTAGATAAAATATATCAACTTTGAGTAGGCTCTGATGCCACTGTTAGAATCTAGTATGAATTTTATTTGTGATTAAACACCAATTCATACATCCTTTATCCTCAAACGAGTAAATTATTCTAAAAAAATACACACCATATGAATACGCAGAAGATTACATAAGAAATGAAGTAAAAAAGAAATCACCCCTCTTAAGTAATGTTCACACTGTCCCTTTCAAAACGCTAATCGCTTGACCAACACCAAAATAGGCTTCCTCAGATCGCACACACTGTGAGAGAGAGTCAATTCAAGAACTCACCGCGTAGAGTTTTGAAGAACAAATGTAAGAGAAAATCTCTTCCAAAATGAGTAGTGGGATGGGTGACTATTTTGGATTTTATGCAAGTATTTTGATTTCATATGTATGAAAAACCCTTGTCTCTTTCTATATATACCAATTGCCAATTTCTTCCGATAAGCAACTCGTTAAGAAATCAACTTAACTCGTTAACTTAATTAGATCGTTATATGCTTTTAATCAAATAATGAGTCACTAGTGAGTTGTTCTATTTTAATTCAACTTGCTTGGTTTTAATTAAATAATTAACGCAGTCACTATCAAATGAGATTCTACTCGCTATTCATCAATTCTTCACTGCTTAATTACCTCAAACTTTAAAAAGTTTTTAACCAATTGAGATTCATCAATATATATTTGATGTAAATATATATATATATATATATATATATATATATATATATATATATATATATATTGGAAGCACATATCTCAATTTACAAGTCTTGTTTAATTTTATACAATAGTATAATCAAATATCACCTATTGCGTGATTCCTTCTAGACTCGTATAATAGAAAGTTGTATGATAATAATAATTTGACTAATTAATATTATTATAACGATTAACTAGCAAAAAATCTTGCAACGCTATAACCCAAGAATTATCATGAACCCGAACTAAAGAATATACAACTACTAAGTAACACTAGTTCCGTAAATCAAGCATTTAACCAATTCTAAGAAATGAACTGATACACAATTGTCGCATAATAAAAGGAAATCAATTTCATTAATTTCAAATATATATAGAAATACTAAGACAATTATGATCATCTAAGATATTTGTATATACCATCATTTAAGACATTATTACCAAGACAATTATGATGGTCTCTCGTAAATTAATGACCCTCTCTTATATCTTTGAAGAATTTAACTAAATAACCAATATAATTTTTCAACGATTTAAATAAGTGAAATTTATGAATACTACATGCTACTAAATTTATCTCTAAAAGAGATCAAAAATTTTCTTTATCAATAATTAAAATTGTTTAAATCTCAACCAACAAAATTTTAAAATTATGAATATTATATACTACTCTCCATCGCTATAAAAGTGTCAGTTTCGATTTCTTTTTCAATACTAAAATTATTAATAACTTAACCACTAAATTATGAATACTACACACTAAACCCAATTCTAAAAAGACTGCTCAATTTTTTCATTAGTCAAAAAGTTTTAAAGGTCAACCAACAAAAACTTAAAAACAACATACTACTCCATCTCTAAAATGTTAGTTGATTTTCTTTTAAATAGTTAAAGTTATTTAAAAGTCAAATTTAAAATTTATAAATAAATAAATTCTTGCTAGCTTACTTAAAAAAGATCATTTGTACAACCCGCCACGTTAAAAAAAAAAAAATTTAAAATTTTCGTCGGCGTCGATCTCGTGATAGTATAAATAATTTCGGCGATATATTATTTCAGAAATTATTTTGAGCCGAATTATACTTTATAAGTTAGTAGTTTTGCCATGGAAAATTTTTTATCTGAATTGGTTCGGCTGAGATTTAAGTACGATAAAATGAGAAATTAATCGAAACTTAACTTTTAAAATATCTATCCATATTTCTATCCAACACATCACAAGGCAAATCTCCCATCTTCTTCCTCTTCATTCGCCGAGATTCACACCCTCCCCTTGGAAATTTTTTCTTCCATTTCTCTCTTCGATTGTTGCTCTCAAACACAAGATCAAGCTTGTAATATCGCTCTCCCATCCTTCTGCTCGTAGCAAGAAATTTCAAGTCTTTGAGATATTTCTGGCTTCTTTACATGGTCAATTTTCCAATTCAATTTTATGATGAATCTAGTCAAGTTAGCTGGTTCTAAGGATGCATATGTTAAAGAATTCATGATTTTTGCTGTGTCGCTTGAGGATGTTGGGCGGTCGAGCTGACTTTTCTAGGTTTCAAGGACTTTTGGGGTGATATTTTATGACTTTTGCAATGTGTAGTGGAGTTTCAAAATTGACCTTATCAGAGTTTTTGTGATGTTAAATTGGTGATTTAAAAATTTATTAAAGTATTAAAGTTGAAAAGTGTTAATTCCAAAGTCAGTCAGAATTGATATTTCTGATTAACTGTAAGGACTTATAAGTTGATTTGTACGATAAAAAGTAATAAGTATGGAATTTTAGCGGGGATCGATTTGGTTGTGTCCAAGGGATTATAATTGAAGAAGTTTA
The DNA here is from genome assembly GCA_019722365.1 of Lithospermum erythrorhizon. Classification (NCBI taxonomy): domain Eukaryota; kingdom Viridiplantae; phylum Streptophyta; class Magnoliopsida; order Boraginales; family Boraginaceae; genus Lithospermum; species Lithospermum erythrorhizon. Next base: position 265,224 of record JADFUC010002116.1, on the reverse strand, counting down.
CCCATTAAGTGGGGACTGCTGAAATCATTCCGACAGAATAGCAATGTTGTATTCTAGAACGTAATTCTTGCATAGTTCCCGAAAAGTATACTTTCTCAAGCGTTATTAGGCATCAACAAGGGGCACGCTCAGTGACTTGGTTTCTTTCTGTGAGGAGACTTTCGTGATAGCCAAGAGAGGCAGTACTATCTCATGGCCTCCTTATGTGTACTTACTTTAAAATAGTACATGTCCTTGTAATATGATTACAACATGATTACGTGATTCTTATTCCTCAAGCAGCATTTGAAGATCCGGGCTTCATAAGTAGTTTACTTACCTCGAACTCCCCACCTATAATATCAAGTATAGCTCCCCTGCGGGCCTTGTCGCATTCTTTATTTCGTACTGCGTGCACTTTTGTATTTTTGTGACTCTGTCGCAATTTTTGTTCTTCCGTATTTCACAGCACTTTGGGACGTATGTGGCCTTGTCGGGCGGTTTACTGACTACACAGTTGTTTTAGCTGCAGTGCTTTAATGTTGCTGGGAGCAAAGAAGGTTATCGGTATTAGCCTCGAGTTAAAATGACTAGTCGACTAGAGTAAAGAGGGCCTGGCTCGACTTACGTATTTTCCGCTCTCCGGCCTTGTAGGTGTATTTTGCAATTGATTGGCCTTGTCGGTATTTCAGATTTCTATGGCCTAGCCTAGTTTTTACATTTGAAACTGCGACTCCGGAAGACGCTTTTATCTGCTGTGATTACTATTCTCGTGTCGAAAGATGGGTTGCCGCGAGGCGCATTTACTCAGAGTTAATACTTATCTTCGAGTTTAATTGAGTATTAGGAGATGAATCTCTAGAATCAATGTTGGAGGGCTGCAGCCCCAAAAAGAGTCGTTGTTTATCGCCCTTCTATACTGCATGTAGCTGTCAATATCAGCCTTTATACTGCATAAGAGCTGCTGCTTTATCGCCTTGTTTATATCGTATGTTGTCAAGCCGGGCATCGCCTTTATACTGTATAAGACAGATCGACGGGTCGGAAGTAGCATTAGGGGACAGAACCGATGATATCTTAGTCGATGAAAGTGATCGGCGACTGTAGTGATAGCTTTGTGGGGTCTCGTGGATCGTGAATTACACGCATTATCGTGTTAGTCGAAAGTCACAAGAAGATTTAAATTGTGGTAAGAACGGAAACTATGAAATTCCTGGGTATATAGTCTTTGGGGTCAGTGAGAGATTTAAATTATTCTTATTTGTATGATAAGGTAGGTTAACTTACGTGGCATTTATTCTTCACTCAAATTTTTAGTCGATTCCCTGGCCTCCTGGGCGGGCGGGCGCTTTACGTGCCTGTGTCAAGTCAAGGGACGACCGAGACGCATCAAGCCGAGTAGTCGTTGCACCAAGACGCTATGGTGGCCTCAAGACCTCAACAAATTAAGTACTTTTATCTTCCTTTGAAGTTTCTCGTTGTAGCTTAGAAATAATCATTGTTGTCTCGTGGTTGTAAAACAAGTAGCTCTGATATCAGATTTATATTATTACTCTTCATTGTCAGATTGTTATTAGTTCAAGAATTCGATGGACGCAGCTGTATTGTTTTATTTATGATGTTAACAAAGTCGCTTTTTACCGTTATCCATCGTCAGGACTCAATATACAAAAGTTGACTTTATTTGTCCAACCTCATGGTCGTTACATCATTCAATTTTCTTATCGAATAGCTTCAAATTATTTAAAACTCAACCTATTGGAAATCAAGAAATTATCATGATCAGATACTACCTCTATCTCTAAAATATTCATGGATTTTCTTTTTCAATAGTAAAATTATTTTAAAAACTCAACCACTCAAAATTCAAAATTTATAAACACAACATGATCGCCGGTCTCTAAAAAAGATCGCTCAATTTATTTTTTTAATAGTCACAATTATTTAAAACTCCGACCAACAAAAATTGTTGATAAATCCTATATCATTTAAGCATACTTATTACCATCACAAGCAGATTTTTCAATAGTCAAAATTAACAAATTTTATGATATTAAATTACTTATAACTTTTTAATTTCTTAAATCAAAAATTATCATATTAACAGTAAAGTAAGTTGAAAATTTTATATGTTGATATACATAAAGTTGATTTGAATAACAAATTATAATACTTTTAGTAAAATACGTTAAATATTACAAATTTCACATCCATCTCTAAAATATTATATGTTGATATACATAACATTGATTTGAATAATAAATTATAGTATGTTTAGTAAAATACGTTAAATATATTAATACTTTAAATATTTTTCATCATATATTATATAATACTCCGTATTAACGTAAAACAATAAAGGAGGTTTCACTACTTCTTCATAAACTTTGTCATCCTAATTCCTATACATAACATTGATTTGAATAACAAATTATAATATTTTTAGTAAAACACTTTAAATATTGATCATCGTATATTATATAATAATCCGTATTAATGTAAAACAATAAAGATGGTTTCCTGCTTCTTTATATTAAACCTTGTGACGACAATGATTTTAACTTCTACTCCTTCCTTCCGAATACTATTTTTAATTACTATATGTAAATTATTTAGGTACAAATTTCAATAAGAATAAATTCTACATGTTTGAAAATTCTTTCAGCCTTTGACGATTGAATTTTAATTATAAACCTAGTTATTTTTATACAAGTATAATTTTTTGAAGAATAATATCCAAATAGCTAATTCTTTTTTTTAAACTAGAACATTTTTTTCATAATACTTAATATTCAAGTAAAAATAATGTTAATTTTATATCAAATCTAATAATTTTATTAAGAGAGAGATTCTATAATTTCCATACCATATATTATAAATTTATAAATGTAGTCCCTATAATAAAATAATTCTATTTTCATGGTAGAATCCCTATATTAGTGATTTTATATTTATAGTCTTTTTAGTTTAATTTTCAAGAAAAATGTGCAAGTACCTAATATTTTTAACCTAGAATTATTTTTAAAATAATACTTCTGATTATTCAAGTAAAAATAATGTGTTAATTTTATATCAAACATAGTAATTTTATTAAGTAGAGTCTTATAATTTTAGACCATATATTACAATTTGTAATAGAGTCCCTACAATAATAACATAATTCTATTTGCATGTAGAACCCTATATTATATGATTTATATTTGTAGTCTTTTAGTTTAATTAAAATTTATCAAAATAATTATTTTACGTAGTAGTTTCTTTAATGATTTAAGTAATAAGGGTACTTTAGTCCGTTCAATCACGAAAAAGGGAACAAACTCCAAGCATAACTCGCTTTTATGTATATAGATAGATAAATGTAAAGTTAATTGTAGATATGGTCCTAATAAGTGTAACTAAGTTGTACTTTTGTCCTGTAAAGTAGTGAGCGTAGCACATTTGCTCCCTCAAAGTGTACATACAAGCTGCACTCGCCTGAGTAGTCGACAACGGCGACGCTCTGCTCATGTTTTGGACGTTAAAATCAGGGACGAAATCCGCAACATTGAACACTTTTTTGAGATCATACTGAAATATTTGTATCACTTTTAGGAGCAAATGTGCTACACAATTATTACTAGAACCAAATTGTAACTTGATCATACTTAGACCACATATCTCTAATTAAGTCGAAAATATGACTAAATTGTTTCAAAATGTAAATGTCCAACCAGGCATAAGTACAACTAGCATCTAACAAGAAAATAAAGTGCAGCGTATTACGTAGTTCAACTCATCACCTAAATGAGTGGAAATTATCCTCTTCAAAAAAAAAGTACTACTAACAATAATGATGACTTGTAGATCGCGTTAACCACGTATTTCCGCTCTAAGCAAACCGTTTTATATTTGTTTCCATTATTTTCCATCTTCATCTAAAATTCAAGTTTACACAAAGCCATTGTTGACCATACACGAGGTATAATTAACTTATGAAAATAACTACTATCTTCCTTTTAATTTGATTAGAAGATTTGACTTAAAAATAACATGTGTTCTTGATATTGTCATGAAATTGATAAATATTGCACATTATTGGTCCACTGTTTGGGCGTCCGTCAAGCTTGATAATACAGTAGCATTTATCGTTTCGGGGATAAATGCGCTTAATATTTGTATGCTTTGGCTGTCATATGATGTCGTTATACGGAACCAACTCAACCTAAATTGATAATTAACTAAAAAAAACCCTTTCATAAAAATTCAAATTTGGAGAGTTTTATTTTTATAAGTCATAGCTAAACGGTCTCGTTGGTTGACTTCTACTTATTTATTGGTGTGTCAATCTCCTAAAATAGTAATAATTGGTTAAGAGAATTCATGCCACATACTCAAGCAATCATTATTGAACATCATCCCCTCCCAAAGCCCTAGCCATTGCAATTGCCGGATGATAAGGCTCCTCCTATATGCGTGAACATTATTTGAAAAGTTTATATCATGTTCATCATTCTTTTAATATTAAACACAAGATTTAGTTGTATAAAGTTAGCGTAGAGTATTTGTCTCCCTCTACTTGTATCCATTTGCCCTTATAAAACAAACTCCATCCAATTTACATCTTCTCAAGTGTACACTTGATATTGTAAAAGTTCAAAGTCTCATGTACAAAGGTATGTACAAATTGGTATTCTTGCCGCTGGCTGTTCTACTACTGGTGAATTCTGGTAATTAGATGTCTACACTTTTGTGCATTATTCTCTTATTTAAAGTCTTGTTGTATAGCTATGCAGATGTTATTTGTAATACAATATATGAAATCATAAGTAAAAATACATCTTCAATTTCATAAATATTCGATGATATGATCTGCTAGCAATCCACTTTAACGTATTGATAAAATCCCTTCAGGGCTAAAATAAACAGGGTAACTTAGACTGTACAATCAACCAATATAAAATAACTTATTATGCATTTGAATGTATTAGTAATAACAAATTTTTCAAAGTGTAGTATATATGAAGAGAATAATAATACGCCCTCCTATTTTTTTACTTGTCATCCTAGATTTTGACATAACTATTAAGAAATGTTATTGTTTTACTTTTGTACCCTCATTTATAAGAGGATGAAATCTTGACTCTACACTGATGGTAATAAAATATTCAAATTAAAGAGGAAAAAATGAGTCAAATGCATTTAATGTTTATGGATATAATAGAAAAAAGAAGCACAAAAGTGTATATAGGAAATATAGAATGATAGGTAAAAAAATAAAATAAATTTATTAGGATGGCAAGTAAAAAAAATTAGAAGTATTATAGTTTCTTGTTTAGTCGCCCATTACTTTATTTAGTATTTACATATGGTAGACGATTAATAAAATTTAGTTAGGAGACGCATACTTTTCTTTTTGATGTCTATTTTGAAGGACATCATGTCTACAAAATTTTGACTATACCATTGAATGCATTGAATAATTCGGAATAAAATACGCTTGATTGGACTTGAAGGAAGCATGTTAAAATCATTAATCCATGGTAAATATTGTTGAGTTGTAGCATACAGGATAAACGCAGAATGTACCGAGGATGGTCTGGATTGTATACTAGATGAAGAATGTTGCACAGGCTATTGTGATTGGGGACTCTCAATTTATCCTTATACTGGAGCATGTGGTCCTCGCCCTTCTGGTTTGTACTAAAGTAGTACATTTGTTCGAAAAAATAGTGTTCAATCTTTTAAGTTTAAATTATTTAATGTATAAAATTAGAGGTAATTGTCGATTTGGTCCCAGATAGTGGATCGAGTTGCACATTAGTCCTATATAGTTACGTTATTATAGATTAGTCCCGAAAGTGGTACAAATGTTACAGTATGATCCCAAAAGTAACAAATATTGTACATTATTCTTTATTCTTTTAAGGACTATACTGCAACATTTGTTAGTTTCGGGGATCATATTATAACACTTAGAAATTTTTGAGAACTAATCTGTAATAATATACTTATCTAGGACTAAACTGAAACTTAATACCACTATGTGGAACTAAATCGATAATTAGCTCTATAAAATGAAATCTGATAATAATTTATACTTGAAAAATAAAGGTTAACTTATTTGTTTTTGTAAAGGATGAATAAATGTTGTATTTGTAGGTCCAACTCCACCCAAACCTTGTATCCCATTATACAGCGGTGGCGCATGTGTATACAATGTGACTTGTTGCCAAGGTTATTGTGAGCGAAGATACAGCGCTGAGGGGTTCTGTTACGTCGGACCTCCCCTTGGAGATCCTCCAATCGAGTCGCCTGCCCCGGTTGCTAATGTTATTGCCCCTATATCATCCCCTATTGACAGTGAAATTGCCCCTTCGCCGCCTCTTTTCCATAGTGGTAGTGTTGTTAATCCTATTGCATCTCCTGCTCCAGTCCCTTCAAGCAAGAAGGGGTCCAAGAAGAACCATGAAAGGTCAAGAAAGAATGGGGGCAAGATGAGGCATGTTGCTCCTACTCCAGCCCCATCAAGAAATTTTAAGCACAAGATAAAGAAGAAGCATGGTAACGGGAAGTTGAAATGTGAAAGGGTCCATGCTCCTTGTCCTACCTAGATATATCACAATTTAGAAATAAAGTTGCCCCGTATATCAAATAATATTGAACACTAGAAATTGATATTTAATATTTTCGTTTAAGTACCTTATAGTTCTCAACTGGTGGTGTGTGAAAATGTCTTTTTCTTTTCTCAAATATGATGTTATTAAGAGGGTGTTTGTAGACCGTCGAAATTTAATAATTAAATTGAATTAAATTAAATTTATTTGAATTAGTTAAATTCATTAATGCAAGATCGATTATGCAGTTGCGTGGTGATTAGGGTTTCGATGCAAAATCAGTAGAAAATGAGCAGGCGTGTAAATTAAAGAGGTTAAAAGATATTTTTTAAGCGCTTGAAAAAATTAATTAAAAGTTGTAGAGTGGGGTTTTTATCATTAATAAAAGCGTAATTATAATATTAAATAGGGTTCCCTAAATTTATGAGATTAAAATAATATTTTCATGAAGAAAATCGGATTAAGCGAGTTTTAGGCGAGCAGTACAAAATAGCTTGGCCGATAAAAATAGGGTAAACTTACCTTTGGAATAAAGTTAGGTGGCGCATGAGTATTCTCCAAGAAAATTCGTGACTTTTATAATATATTACTCATAAAATCAAACTTTAGTTGAGATTAGTCACTTAAATTTGGTCTTAGAAACTTTGGTTGAGTATTCAAATGTATCATATTCCCATTCTACCCTTATTTAATGAATACTCAACCTTCTTAATATGACAATAAATATTTAAAGTTTACAAAATCAATGGTTTAAAATTACCATTTTATGTATATAAAGAATTAGACAAATAACATATATCAACAAATTGATTATCAGCCATAAAATTAATGGATTAAATCGAGAGTGGAAATTGAATATATATCGTAAAGTCAACTCATTTCTTAAATTGTATCGAAAGTGGTAATAAAAGCCAAGCTTGGGCCCGGAGAGGGAGTATTATTTTATTAAATATTCGGCCAGTCAGGATCTTTGCCTCAAAATTCAGCGGTCGAGATCGTAATCAATCATAATTATCGGATGACGTCGAGAAAGAAATAAATCATATCACCACACTATTTCATTCGAAAATTTCATCACGAAAGCATGAAAAAATACAACAAAAAGCTCTGAGAGAGAATTTAGCATAAAACGACTCAAAAGGTATTTCTTCATGAAAAGCCTCTTAAATTATTAACTGACCGGGAAGCCAGCGTAAATCTTGGCCTATAAGCGCAAGCAGGTACTAGAATTGAAGAAGTGGATGAAGAAACCTTAATCTTGGCTTAGGACGAAAATAGGCACTCGGAACTAGGTCTGAGTTGAATTGTTACTAAATCACGGTAATTTCGAGGATGAGGGCAAAGTGGTAATCTAATCGTTCGGATCTCGTAAATCAAATAAACTTCATGATTAAGCTATAAATATTTTTATAGTAAATCATAAGCGAGGATATAAGGTGCGTAGCCCCGATTTATAAATAGGGAAATGCGGAGATGGTAAGGCATCGCTTTTGATGATACCAAGCGTATCATAGCTTGTGATAACGACACGCGAGAACAGGTGATGGTGATAAGCACTGACTCGGTCCCAGGCATGCGAGATCAAAGCTGTGAGCAATCTTTGCTAGACACGTAGCCAATCGAGTCTGAGATCTGCGACTCAGTGCATAGGCCAGAGATCGAGTCACAGTCATTGCAATGCAGTTATCTGTTGCTAAGAACCACAGACTCGGACCATATCTGGTCGATACAAAGTCAAAGGCTGGTCTTCTGTCAGGTTAAGAATCGCGTTGATCACGGACTCTATCCGGTCGACATAAATTGAGGCCTGCAATCCACGAGAATCTGAGGTTAGGATCGTATAACGGTCAAAATACAAATTGAGTCAGGAACAGGATCGTATAGCGGTCTGGAATCTGAGTCGAGAGTCAGGAACAGGATAAATACGATAATTAAGGGAACAAATCAGCACAAATCCGGCCTGAAATAGAAACTGAGAGAATCAGACCTCGAGTCGAGACTACATCGAATCCAAGTCGAATCTCAGCTCAGCTGATCATTTAGAGAGCAATAGGCGATAGTAGGACCTCGTCGTTGAAAAAATTATTTTTGTATCCAGATAGATTTCCCCAAAAGAGTTTTATTGTATTGATGCGCATACTCATAAATAATAAAATCTTTCGAGAAGTTATAAATCTTGGCATGCCGTTAAATTTATTCTACTTTCATCATTCTTTGATTCAAAGATGCTTCCAAGAGTATTACATCTGGTATTCTCCGTGTTCGAAATACTATAAAGGTGTGGAATTAAAAGCCAGGTGAGTACATCGGATACCGCAGACCAACTAGAATGTATACTACAGCCGAGCGAAGTAAATCAAGCAAATTCCGATGGGCTAGAGCTTGAGCGACGGAGGATCTGACATCAATTTGTGATGCTTCTGTCCCCATAGTTCATCCGTGAATGGGCGACAAAATGAAGATATGTCTACATGTTGACTCTTCCGGCTCCGTGTACATGTCGTGATCACGGGTATTACCACCTTGGAGGAAGTAAGTAGCTTCACACTAGTAAAAGGTGATCGAAGACATGACCAAGCGAATGCAACTCCGAAGTGGCGTTATCAACGTAGGTTTGGGGAGATGCGAGAACATGGCTTGTCAGCGGAGTAGTAGAGGTGACCACTGAGACCTGCTTACGCCGAAGTGACTTGCTTTTCGAGGATGTACCGAGGCTTCATCTTACTCCGCCGTATCGAGCCCCGAGCATATGCCGTACAATCAAGAAAGATGGTGAAGACGCGTGGTGATGGGACCGTACAGTAGCCTGATCGGGGATTCGTATTAGAGCGATCAAAAGCCAATCCAGACAAGGTCATGTTGGAAATCGATGAGAGGTGATTAGATTTCATTATCTTGCGTTGCGTGATTGTGTATCCCGATTCGTTTTACCAGTTAGGTTAAATGTGATTATCGAACTTAGTGTTCAACTTAGTGTATATTACTAGTGTAGGTTCATGATAATTTAAGGGGTTATGGCGATTCTTTAGATCTTTGCTAGGTGTCGTTATAATAATAGTAATTGGTCAATTATTATACAAGCTCTTGATATCTCACGATCTAGAAGATTCCTTTGTAGCTTGTCTGATGACGTTGAGTTATATTTCATGTATGAAATTAAAGAGAGAACTATATAATTGAAATGTATTTACCGATTCTGAGGTCCTACGTTTTATGTAGAATATTCGATTGAACAAATAGAATCGATTAATAGTTATTTAATTGGTTAGAATATTTAGTATTTATCGATAACTTGAAGATTATTGATATTGACTTCATTACTATTTAATTGGCAATTGATAGTTCGACTCGTCTTGACTTCGTTGGTGTCTTTAGCAGACTAATGGGGATTAACGAGTCAGTATTATAGCAGGTTGCTTATTGGGTTTGTTTTTAACTGGCGCATATAAGCAAACTTTAGGGTTTTTCATCATAAGTTTGTAAAAAACTTTTCACCAAAAAACCTAGTAGCCGCCCCCAGCTGGCGAAATTCTCCCGAGAATTTTGGGGTTTTTTCTGATTTGTTAAATCACTTGTTTACTAGCATAGATTAGTTAGCGATTGACCCCTCACGGTGTGGGTAGCCCAGAGATATCATACGATTGATATTACAACAAGGAGAATTTGAAGAAGTCAAATTCCGTTGTGAATTTGGGCGATAATGAATTTTAGTGGAATTTACTCACATTGCCTTTGTAAGTCACTGTTAAATATATTTAATTATATGTTTTGTACTATAAATAATGTAGTATCTGCAACTTTAAAGATCACTTGGAACTATGGATTTGTATTTATACTCTATATCCATAGTAATTTTTCTTGATGGCATCGTAGTAAATTAAAGTTAACTACATTTTATTTTATTTTATCTTTGTTTTGTGTTTTATCGATGTTTATTTGATTAATTAACATTCATATATTTAATTGATAAATATATGATGAGAATAAATCACCATGTTCTTGATTATTGATTTACACATGTTTCAAGTTTATGATGATGTATTATCATATTTTGTTAACATGGATTTTTGTTTCGTAAATTAAAAGGCGATTTAATTGATTTTGTTTAAGCGATTTTATAAAAGCGTGTTTGGGGCATGTAAAAGTTTTTGTAAAATTAAAACTTAATTTTTTCTGGACAGATAGCACGTAGAAGATCTCCATTAAATTTCATAATTTTTGGATTTTTCTATATTAACCTCAAAATATAATTTGAATTTACGAATTTAATTTAATTAATAATTAAATATGAAAAATTTATTTTAATGAGCGACCAGTGGGATTTGTTCAAAGAAAATTATGGAGTTTAACGTGTTCGAATTTCATAAATTGTGAAAAAATTTTAAAGCCTCCAAAAGCGATTTTCCAAGCGAATTAAATTAAATCAGCAAGAGTTAAATATGGTATTATTACCATAATCGGCCGACCGACTTCCGGCGCGACCCCGGCGGGCGATCGATCCTTCGGATCGAGGAGTGAATTTGGTACCAGAAGCGGCAGTCAGACGCTGACCTAGGCGGAGGATGGCGCGTGTTGACCGTAGGCTTCCATGGTGATCGTCCCGGCTACGTATGACGTATAGCACTTTAATTTTGAAAACCCTAATTCGAATTTATTAAACTGTTTTGGTTTATAAAATTATGGAATGAATTATATTCGGTTTTTATGATTATTTACCATTTTAATCAACTAATTAATTTTAATTAGTATGTGATGACAATTAATTAATTTCCTTTATATTATATCTTTTTAAATTGATTTAAAAGTGATATATGATTATATTAACAAATTTAAGCTCTTAATGTATTTTTAGAATATATTTGTGATGAATATTTTCTATAATATATGTATATAGTTAATAATTATTGTTAAATAATTATTAGTGACATGTATGATAATTGAGTTTATATTAATTAATTTTAATATGTGTAATGACATGGATTAATTAATTTGATAATTACAAACATGCATTTCGATGCCATTTAAAATATTTATTAAGTTCATTTATGTGATTTAATAAAAGTGCCTATATTTGTAATGGTGATTGGAATGGAGGTATATATATAGATATAGCCCGTTATTTATTTTTTGATGCAACGAGCAAAAGTAATGTTGTAAATGACACTTAAAGAGTCGTATTCTTGTATTTATTTATTCTTGTTTTTTGCACTTGGCTTAAGCTGTCTAAGATGAGTTATTATATAAATAATATAACGATGAAGATATTGAAGATCGTTTAGGTGGTGGTCTTGAGTGAGGCTAGGATGGATCGAGGAAGTGCAGATACAAGAATTAGGACTTATGTTAGTATTTGATAAATACTTGTAATAGGTTAGGGAAGCGTATCGTATATCTGCTGAATGTGCATTCTTGTTTTATTTTTCATGTTGCGTGGCGATTATGTGCTAGTATGCGTGAGTAAATGAAAACAAAGTAATAATAATCTCCTTGTTGAAATTAAAATTTAAGCAAAGTATCAGAGCCAATTTTAAAGTTGTGCGATCAAGCGCATCGATTGGAACGCAGTGATAGGCGGGTATTCTGATGTTGCGTTGATATGACAATGAATAAATGTTGAAGTGATTTCCATTAGCGTTGTGGGCTTTTTGGATGATCGATCAGAGTAACCTTTGGTTTAGTGGTATGTAACCGGGTTTTTAGAACAAATGTTGGGTAGCATCTGTAAGGATGCTAGTGACCTGAAGTTATGTAGTTTTTACATAATTGGTTTATAGGCTTACTATTATATTTGGATTGAGAAATGTAGGTGTTCTTGGTTTGAATTTAAGTGTAATAGATGTGATACTATATATTTCGTGAGATTTGAAGTATTAGTATTTACTTTACAATTTATTTGTAAGTGTTTTAGCATGATAGTTTCTTGAGTGCATTTATTTTATTTACTTATTCTTGTAAATTAATATGGCTACCATTATTATTTACTCTAAGGAGCTAAACATTCGACACTTGAAAAGTCTGTGGTCTTTCGAATTTGGCAGTGGTCGAAACTTGAGAATCGTTACCGAGCGAGAGGAGGCCGAATACGTCTTTGAATAATAAGGTTCCCTTGAAACCTAATGATAGTGCACAAAAGCCGGAAGGATCCATAGCCGCAAGTCGTCTTTGTGGATGTCGATATGCCGTCTTTGCGATATGGAACCTTCGTTCCAAATTCAATATCGAAAGGTGGCGTATGACATATACCGGCAACTTGAGGAATTATTCCGAGAAAGGAAGCTAGAAATGAGAGATATAATATTTGTATGTGCTACCGTGAATGACTGAGGCAGGAAGCAGACGAGGCCCAACCTGCATGTCATTAAAATGATTGGCTTAGTCGATCGACCCCAGCGCCACAGGCACCGGTGTCTCAAGCTGGTTGTGGATGCAAATCACGAAGTCTTCCGGACAAATTCCAGTTTGTCATAGACAGTATCTTAAGTTTGAGTTATCTAGCGAACCGTAAGATGATCACGAATCTTTGAGGCAGACACAGGTAAGACTAAAACTTCTACTCCTTACTGTTTTGGTGGTCCCGAAAACAAGAAGAGATCAAGAAGAAGAAGTTTGCCCGGCAGACCGAGGTTGAGTAATCTGAGGATTCTTTGAAGGGAGGAGCTAGGAAGGATGGCCAGTGTCGTTATTGCGAGCTTTACGGGTCCTTTGGAAATTAGGCACAGGGAAGTTCACGGATGATAGGAAGAATGGTGCATGACATTCGGCTACGGTGTGTGTTATTTATTGAGTTTGTCTGACAATTATACAAATGGAGTCTTTAGACACCGGTTGTGGTTCGTATTTTATCGTAATATCGTTGAGGAACTGAAGTCAGTAGAAGACTTCGAAAGAGGAATGGATCTGCGTGTGGGAAATGGGCGCGAAGGTTGCGGCCGCTGCGGTAGGATCCATTAGTTTAAATACCCGGGCCTTGTTTTGAACTTATCTCAGGTTTCTTATGTACTGTGATTTGCGGGAATATTATTCCCCAATTTGTTTTGAATAATGATGGTTTTCATTTTCAATAGATCCCAAATGAATTTAGGATACTTGGGAATGGGGTAGTATTTAGTACCGCCTCACTTCAAAATGAATACATACGTTTTAGACATGATTAATGAGTCATATAACATAAAACTTAAAAGCGGAATAAGCTGCTGACTTAAACCCGAAACATACTGTGGCATTGCGGTAAATTCGCGTGCGAGCGAATCAAGAAACTCCGCTCCCGTTGGAATACTTGAAGGTTTCGATTATGAATCATCATGATAAGTGTGAGTCTTTGCCTTACAGGCAAAATGACGAAATGCCTTTCATTTGGGCTTAAATGAAGGGCAAGTGATTTATTGGGGATCATGCAACGATGTATGTGGGCCAATGAACACATACTTGAGGGAGGTTATAAGCTTCTTACGTTACATTTCTTGATGACTTCTGATAGATGCGGTTTTGTGTATCATTGAGACACAAACACGAGTCCTTTGAGAGAAATTCAAGGAGTTCCAAAAATGAAGTACAAAACCAATTGAAAAAAGACAATAAGATTCTCGATGCGATAAGTGGAGAATATTTGAGTCACGAAGTTCAATAAATCTTAGAGAGTGTGTTATTGTTTATGGCTTCGGCTCAGCCCGAGAGCAACCATGACGTAATGGCGTGTCGAAGAAATCGAACCATAGCGACATGGTTCGTCCCCATGATGAGCTTTATCACGATCTGCCGATTGAATTTAAAGGATGATATAAGCTAAGTAGCCAACACCTTAAGCGGATGTCAACTTGATCGATAAAACTACATGAGCGTGGTTTGGAAAGATTCGAAGTTAGGTTTTTCTAAAGATTTGGGGCGGAAACATGTTAAAGAGAGATTAACAAAAGATAAACTTGTGAATCGATAAATGCTATTTCTTAGGTCTCGAGGGAAGCAGTTGGTTACTGCTTCTACAGGCAGGAGAATAAAAATCTTGTTGCGAGCAGGAGTATTCCTTGAAAGGAATAATATACGTCGAGAAAAAAGGACTAGAAGTAATGGTGTTCTCTTGATGAAGCTGGTGATGAAGTCGATATCGATCTTGCATCCCATCACAGGCGTAGCGCCACAAAGAATTGGAATCTTCTTTCATAGAAGACCGATTCTTGATCAGCGTCATTTGTGGAAGAACCCGACCATAGGGAGATCGATAGGGATCGCCACGAACGAAGCGGTATGGTGAGCAAATCATTAAGTAGCGAGCGAAAACTAACTACAAGAAAGCGATGAATAGCGAGGATCTTGACAAATGGAAAATTCCCATGCAATCGAGATGGATTCTATATTGCCAAAAGCGAGGTTTAGTCACTTGTTGGATTACGAAATAGAACATACATTGAATGTAAATGGGTATTTAAGAAGAAAGCATGATAAAGGCAGCGGAAAGCGTTGATGTTTTCAAAGGCCCAGACTTGTAGCGAAGGTTTCAAAGCAAGTTCACGAGGTGGACTATGTGAGCTTACTCGCCGGTGGCTATCTTAAATCCATCCGGATAATCTTAGCCATTCATGCGTTCGTAGTATGAAATATAGCGAATGAGATGTAAAAATAGCTCTGAATGGAAATTTAGAGGAAGATAACTATGCATGGTACAGCCTCCGAGCTTTGTCTGAGACCCTAAGAAGGTATACAAGTTGCAAAGTCCATTTATGATCTTAGCGAGGGGGCATCCAGCGGTTGGAATCTACGTTTTGATGAATCGTCAAAGAGTTTGGTTTTGTCGAAGCGAAGAAGAATCTTGTGTATCTGAAGGTAAGTGGGAGTTATGTATCATTCATAGTCACGTATGTACGATGGCATCTTTATCGTTAAACAGCATTAAGTTACTAAACTTCGGTCAAAGGATTGGTACATGCTTGAAATGTTCTGATAGAGAACTTAGGCGTATGATATATCTTTGGAATAAAGATCCACGGGATCGAGCCCGGAGGTGATTGGACTGTTAGGATACTTATGGACCAAAGATGCTACTTGAAGGTTCAACATGAGTAATTCGAAGGGTAATCTCCCACATGAGACATGGAGTTAGTGAGGCCTTGAGTGTCCAGCTACTTGAGTCTTTGAGATGAGCGAGAATGAAAGGAGCATGCACTTATCTTGGTACATAGGATCCATCGTAATGCCGTATTTGTCTTAGACTGATGTGTCTTTATCTTATTTAAGTAACAAGTGAATGCAGCTAATCCGGTGAAAGCCTTTGGATGGCGGTGGAAATGCGTCTTGAGTAATAAAGGGAGAGCCCAGAATGTTTTCTTAGTATATGGTGGAGATGAGGATTAGCAGTGACACTTGATTTTCAAAGCCTTGTGAGGCAGCTTATCGTTCAGTCTGGGTATGTTTTGTCTCAGCGGTGGGCTTGATATCTTGGAGAGTTCAAACAAAATCTTGTGCGGTCACCCCTGAGGAGAATCACGAATCTGTCCTTGTCTGAAGCCGTAAAGAAGCATGTTGGATAAAGAAGTTCGTGACCGAACTTGGCGTTGTGGTACCTAGCATTGAGGGACCCGATGGAGTTGCTTTAATCTTTGGAAGCGACTTGGTAGGAACCCCGGCATCCGCAATCCAAGCACGTACTCGAGAAAGTATCCACGATTAGAGATATCTTGATAGAGGTGATGTCGAAGTAATAAAAGTAGAAGCGAGGCGATACGGCGGAGCCCGCTACTAAACCACTAAGGCGGGCAAAAGCGTGATGAGCGTCACGGCGAACATAGAGTCTTAGGCAGGATGTCGCGTGGTGTTAGGTTGGTAAGTCGGTATGTATCTGTTGTGTTATGTGAACAAATATTTGAATATTATTGTATATATTTTAATATGTTGTTCTATTTGTATTTATATGTTTGAATTTACATATAATATACATGTAACCATCTCGATGAGTGAAAGGTTAAATCCTTTAGGTTAGTACATGTTTTACAGAGGAGTAGCATGAGCTGACCAATTCACGCTCTTGAAACTTTAGATGGCAAGGCCTTGGTGAGATGTGATAGGTTAGAGGTAAATGGCGTCATATGACTAACATAGTGTTTTGATTGTTGATGAGATTGATCGCGTTAGCACGAGGACTGGAGATCGTCTGGGTAATTTGCCGATTACGGTGGCTGAGGCTGAGTATGGCCAGAAAG
Source organism: Lithospermum erythrorhizon (assembly GCA_019722365.1). Taxonomy (NCBI): domain Eukaryota; kingdom Viridiplantae; phylum Streptophyta; class Magnoliopsida; order Boraginales; family Boraginaceae; genus Lithospermum; species Lithospermum erythrorhizon. The sequence continues at coordinate 248,462 of JADFUC010002116.1, read as the reverse complement.
CAATTCATAGAAGATATGTATATACGTCTATGATATTTGTTTAGAATTTAGGTTAAGTGATTCTTAGACCTCACGATGTCTCTTATCGTATCTGACTCATTACTTTGACTATGACGTCACGCTTGGCGGGGATTATAACGGCGTATGTTGGGTCGCGCGGTGAGTATATCGATAGATGTTGATATATTGGGAAGTTTGTCGAATCCTTGATATACGGGGAAGATCTCGAAGACTCTGTGATTGAGTGCTTGATTGGTTTATGGGGACATACCATCGCCTTCAGTTAATACTCGAGTAAAAAGAAAGTTGTATGGGTGTTTATGCTTAACATGGATTAACTACATTTGAGATCGTGATAAAGGAATTGTGAATGTCGTCGAGGAGCAAGAGTGGGAGTGTTGAAAATCAATGAGAATTGATTCATTCATTATGCCCGTTCTGCGACGGTGTGTATCAGTGCATTGCAGTTGGGTTAAATGTGATTATAAAACTTAGTGTTGACTTAATTGCCTGTTACTAGTGTGGGTTACCGTGATAATTTAGGGGTTATGTGATTATGAATCTTCCGTTATTGAATTATAATAATAGTAATTGGTCAATTATTGTTATTACTGACCTATTATCTCTGAGAGCACAAGAAAGATTATGGCGTCACCGGTGAGCGTTGAGGTTATATTTGTGTGTATGAAATTAAGAAATTATAATTGAAATGTATTTCTAGTTCAAAGGATTCTACATTTATGTAGAATATCGATTGAACAAATAGAATCAATTAAATAGTTATTTAATTGGTTCGAGTAATTTAGTATTTATCGATAACTTGAAAGATTATTGATATTGACTCGTTACTATTTAATTAGCTTAATTAAATAGTTGACTCGTCATGACTTCGTTAATTAATAACTTGCTGAACTAATAGGATTAGCAGTCAGCTTCATATAACGGGTTCAACTTGCTCGGGCTTGTTTAACTAGCCTATATAAACTTTAAACTTTAGGGTTTTTAAATCATAAGTTTTTAAAACTTTTTCACCAGCTCCCAATGTAGCCACTTTGGCGAAATTCTCCGGGGAATTTGGGAGGTTTTCTGGTTTGTTAAATGCTTGTTGCTTGAATTAGTTCTTGATTCGACCCCTCACGGTGTGGACTAGCTAGAGATATCATACGATTGATATTCACAATGAGGCTGAGAAGGAAATTAATTCCGTTGTGAATTTGAAGCGTGTGAATTTTAGTGGAATTTACTCGTACCTTGTAAGTCACTACATTCATATATTTAATTATATGTTTGTGAATAATGCTAGTATGCACTTAAAGATCCTGGAACTATGGATTTGTATTTATACTCTATATCCATGTGAATTTTAGTCATATTACTCACATGTCGAAATTTCACTCCTTGTAGATAAGTTGAAGATACCTCGTAATTTCATCGACCTCTCGAATTCCAATAGTTTGGTGAGGAATTGGAAATTCCAATGACAAATTGCCCACTGCATTGAGCATGCAAATAATCTTTGAGACAGAGATAGGGGATAAATATGTGGTTAAACTATTAGTTCGATCGACATGAAACAAATTTGAGTGAATTACTTATTTATTTGGAGCCAGCTAATAATCAGTGGAATGACTTAAATAAACAAATGGAGAAATGCAGGCATGCAAAAATGGTAAAAGCATCGACTATCGGCATATGCATTCAGGCGTACTTTGGGACTACTTGATATATCTTGAAAGATATACTTCCCGAACCATCGGCGACTATCGGCGAGGCTCGCTGACATAGAGTTGACCGTATTTACCCGACAAAGGAAGGGGTATGATTACATTGACATCCATGCTCTCTGATGCCAAATTTGAAGATGCAGGATCTGAAAGAGGCATATAAAAATATGTACATGTCATGACTTCCAGTCAACAAGTCCTCCTTGATCTTTAAAGAACACCGGGGAGATACTAAGTATGGAAGCATGATTAGTCCCAGCCAGCTCGAAGAGGTCTGGTAAGAATACAAATTCTTTTATTTCCGGGCGTCAGCCGATCATAGAGACTCTTGAATAAAATCTCATAGAGTTGCCCGAGTCAGCGAGGCACGAGCATTATAGCGGAAGCAGGCGAGCTATTGCGGTATCGCTGGCGAAGTCGTCCTGCAGGAAAAGTGTTTCACACTTCCAAGAAAAGGTGATGGGTTTTGGCGGATCGAGGGACCGTATCACATGGCGAAAACACATAAGGGCATCGGGACAAAAGGAAAGCATGAAGAAGTTACTCGGATAACTCCGCTGGCTTTCATAAACCGTCTTTACGTGTATGGAGAAGTTCTTTGAAATCCCAGCTAGCAATAGTAGCGCCCAGGCTACAAATACATTTACCCAATCAAAAGATACTAGTAAAGTTCAACACGCGTATAGTTGGAGCAGGTAAACCATAGTAGTGCCCTACGGGTTGGAGACAAACACCTGAAAAAAAAGAAAAAGATGTTGAAATATTGGAGTGCGGCGGCTTGGCCCAGTACGAGCCGAGAAAGCAATAACAAATTGGTCCTCCCGGAGCCTTAGGGCAAATGAAATAACCCCGTATCATTTAACTATTAATAAATTAAATATTGAGTTGTTAAATTAATTAGCATAAGTTGGGCCATGGCTTTCACATTACTACAATTGTGTTAAATTTTGATTTTTGAAAGTTAGTTGTCAAAATAAAATTTAAATAGGGAGGCAATCTTTTTAAAAGCTTCTGGCCTTTTATTTTTAGTTTATCTATCTATTTAAATCTTTAGAAACCAAAGACAAAAGCAAAAACCCTCATTTCATACACCTGCCACTTACCGGCGAAACCCCCGAAAGAAAAAAAAATTCTTCCATTTTTCTTATAACTAAGCTTTGTTCTTTCGAGGTGCAAAAGTTGGTTGACTAAACTTCCCTACGCATTCTACGCTTTAAGGTAAGAAAACTTGAATTTTTTTTATTCTTATAAGATTATAAACTTTGACTTTATGTTGACTATTTTACATCGCTTTAAACTTGTAAAAAGTATGTGGACCTTAATAAAGTTATTTTGAAGTAAAGTTTGATTTTATGTTGTTGGAAGAGAGCATGTTAGAAATGGGTTTGTGTAAATTGAAAAGGTAGTATTTGGGTTTTGGAATAAAAGGTTATTAAAAATAGGTAGATGATGAGTAGGGAAATTGAAATTTTAGTTGAAATTTTGTTATTTTATTAGTGGACTAAGCGTGACAGTAATGCTCACTAAAGTTGAAAAATTGGTAACTAAAATTTGTTGAAAAGTTGGATAGTTAAACTAAAATGTTTAAAAGGTTAAATTAAAACTTTAAGTTGAGTAGTAGTTAGCACAAACAAAATGGAATTGTTTAAGTGAACACTAAAATAGAAGTTAAAATAAGCGGTAAGTAGTAATTATAATTTTTTGGGTGTTTGTGGTTAGGCGTGGAGGCGTGGAAAAAAGGCATGGATTAGCCCAGGCGAGGCGTTTAATATTGTAGCTAAGGTGAGTATTTATCTGGGTGTAGATTAGTTCTTTCCTCGTGGTGTGTTGAATTTGGTGATAATTGTGAGCATGTTTATCCGTATATTTTTTGTGTGTTAATTTGTTGAGTATGATTAGATAGTTGAGTAGTTGGGTTGTGTGTGGTGTTTTGTGGGAGTTATAGCCGTTTGAGGTAGGTTAGTCGAATTAGGATAGGTTGATTTCCGAGGTGATTTGGTCATTTGGGGTTTAAGATGTTTTTTGTTGGTTGGATTGGCATAGAATGAGTTGTTTAGGGGGTTGTTGGAAGTATGTTGAGTTGTCTTATCCGGTATTGCCTTGTGCCGGTATGAGTGTGGTGTATGTTGCCTCGTACCTGCGTTCTGAGTGTGTTGTTTAAACTTTGTGTCGATAGGCGTAAGTTTCTCCTGCTTGAGGTTGAGGTTAGTTGTAAAACACTTATTTGTTAAAATCAGTTATGTTGAGTTGATTCAGTTGTTTAGTTGTGGGTTTTGAGTAGTACTTCTTGTTAATTTGGTAAGTCGTGGACTTTGTTGGGGATTGTCTTTGTTTTCTATGAGATCACGTGATTATAGTTGGATGTTATTTACTAGGATGTCGTGTTTAGTTGATGGGCCTATGAATTCTGATCATAGTAATATCGATTATTAGTATACTTTTATGATCTTGAGCATGATCATGAACTTCATTAATAATATTTTATTTTATAATGGCCTTGAGGTAGTGTAGTATTCTCTGATATCTATTTTATGCGAATTTAGCTTATTCTTATATTATTCTGGCGTGGATGTGGAGTTAATTCCACTCTTGAGATAAAAGTATTCACTTTAAAAGAGCAGCGGCTTACGCCCCTATTCGCTACGGGCGGCATTCTATTTGTCACCCGGTTGTGAGGTGGTGCTTCGTGTGATCGCTTAGTGCTAGGTGGCGACGGGTGGTCGTTGATCCTCGCGATCTTGTTGTTTTTATTGTAGTTTGGATTTCTATATTGTTGTTATTTAGAGATTTCATCTTGAAATGTTGTTGACATTTTGTACTTTTGGAAGTTGGTTTGGCAATTACAGTTGTTTTGTGTGATTTTTGGAAGTACACGATGAATTACTTTCTTATAAACCGTTCTTTCGGATAAATGCTTTGTTTTTATTGGTTTTATCCAGAGATGGGAAAGTCTTTTTAAATTTTAGTCATCCGTCGATTTGGTGACTCTCGTGTAAATTTGGACGATTAGCCTCGGGGCGACCGGCGCGGGGCGAGTCGTCTGACAAACAACAAAGACAAAAGATGATCTTCAAAATTGAGGCGGCAATTGTCAATTTGCCAGGCCGAACAACAAATCACAACCAGCTCCATTGCGTATTGCGTTAAAGCGAATTACCTGGCTTACTCTGAATATGCTTCCGTCACGATGCATACAAAAGTAGCAAATTAAGCCATCAAAATGATGGAAGCGGCGAAGTGTCTGACCACATTAATTCCGGGACAAACATTTTCTACTAAAAGCCATAAACAAAATGCATGTATTTCCTAGATATGAGGATAAATTGTCTCACGCTTCTTGATATGAGCCTAAATACCGCAATCTCTCCTTGACAAGAGAAGAAAGCGTCTCGTACTCTCTTGAATAGGAGGATAAAGCAGTCCTTGATATGAGCTTAAGCTGTCTGATCTTCTTGTGAGAGAAGCGCTCTTCATTCTCGCCCGTCACGAGAATAAAGCGGCTTCGTTAATAGCTAGCAGTAGATACAATACCATCTCGGCGACCACGAGGCTAAGCGTCACAGACTCACTTGGTGAGGCATCAAGCACTATTACGCTCTGAGGCGAGTTTAAAACATCAGCCCCGTGAACTACGTTTTTGACTTGATCAGATAGATACGTGAGCAACTTAGCGACCCAGTCGATCGTAACCTTAAATAAATTTTATATTGTCCATATACAATAAACATGGATCGACTACGGTTGAGTGAGAGACAGCATCCACAAAAGTAGACAAGATGATCCAAAATTCGCTAAGGAGGAAGAAGAATCGAGAACATATCACAGCGAGGCCCGTCTAAGAACCACGGAAACCTCAAGCTTGGGTCGGGCAATTCTGGCGCTGCCAAACTCTTTAAACAACTAGCTCTAAACATGGAAATAATTTTAAACTTCTGAGGTTGAAATTAATTATTATAAAATTAACATGACTTAAATTCATGTTAAATCTATCCCGAATTAACTTTCGACATATTCCTGGAATAGAAATTAGTCGAAGGAAACTTATGGAGTTAATTTTAAATCTACGTAAGATTAGAATTAACCGTTAAATTCATGAACTTAAAGCCATGTTGGTAGAATTAATTTTCGATGTCTACTTGAGGATCTGAGGATTAATTCTTGAAATTGTAATTAATTTTATCGCTTGATAGAATCGAGTTAATTACTCTGAATAGTCGGCCCATAACCAAAAATTTAGTGTTGACTAGGATTAAATTCTACTACCACGTCCTAGAGGATAAAGAGATTAATTCAAAGTAATCTTAAACCTCCAACAGGTTAGGATCAATTATCCCAAATACTTGGAATGACTTTAAATCCATGTCAAAAGAAACATAACGCGTACTAAATTCGCATTGCTATCAGGGTATGCAGGTTGAATCACGAGACATGCAGTATCGCCCGCGTTCGAGGGGAGCATTTGTAAATGGGCAGTCAAAATTTAATAATTAAATTCAATTGAAATTCAATTTATTTGAATTTAAAATTTGAGTAATTAATGAAAGATCGATTATGAGTTCACAGTGGCGATTAGGGTTTAGGCTTCAATCCAATGAAAATCAAACACGTGTAATTAAGGGTTCACGTGTTTAGCCACATGAAATTAATTAAAGTGGTGCTAATTAGATTTTACCATTAATAAGCCAAATTATATTAAAATAAGTTACTTAAATTCTGAAATTAAAATAATATATTTTAAATTGGAGACAATCGGATTAAAACGAGGTTTTACGGATAAACTGATTTCGAAAATGGCGACTTAGATAAAAAATAAGTAAGCATGCCCTTGGAATAAGTTAGGCGGCCATGAGTATTTTTCAAGAGAATCAGCCGACTTTCTATAATATATTATTCTTTTATTAAATCCGATGGAGTACGGATCTTTGCGCCGAAATTTAGCAATTCGAATCGTAATGTCATGATTATGAATGCGGCCGATTAAAGAAGGCAGAAACTATAAATACCCTTTCATTGAAAATTTCATCTGAAAGCATATGATAAAATACTACAAAAGCTCTTGAAATTTAGCGTAAACTGCTCGAAGGTATTAATACCATGAAAACCTCTTAAATTTTTGCTTATTGGAAAAAAAACATCGAAATCTTACGACCTATAAGTCTAAACGGGTGCTTAAATTGAAGAAGCTGGATGAAGAACACAAAAATCTTCAACTTGAGACGAAATAGAGCCCAGGAACTAGGTCTGAGGTTGCGTTCAACTGTATGACGTAATTTAGGGATCGAAGACCCGAAATTGATGAGAGAATGCAGTCATTCGGATCGTAAATCAAATAAACTACATGATTAAGTATAAATGCCTGTAAATCATATGCGGGGATATAGTACGTCATACTTGTCTATCTGTCGGAAACACGAAAGTAAGGCAGGTTGAATTCTTTAGCATAAGCGTAGTAATTTCGGGATCGAAGACCCAAAAATTGATGAGAATTTGATCATTCGGATCTCGTAAATCAAATAAACCTCTGAAGATTAAGCTATAAATGCCTGTAGTAAATCATATACGGGATATAAAATTCTTAGCCCTTGTCATCTGTCGGAAATCTAGTAAGCTACGGTTGAATTGCTGCGCAAAAGCGTAGTAATTCGGAGATCAGGCCAAAAATTGATGAAATCGATCATTCGAGATATCATAAATCAAATAAACTATAAGTTTAAGCTATATAAATGCCCTTTAGTAAATCATAGACGGCATATAAAACTGCGTAGCACTTTCAGCTCTACATCACGTAAAGGGGCTGAAGTAAGCTAAAGCGTCTCTTGTGATCTGGCGTATCGTCTTGTGATATGACACACGAAGCTCAGGATGGTGATAAGCACACAGGCTGATGAGTCTAGGCATGCTGTGATCAGTACTAAGGTTCTCTTCTTGAGCGCGTTGCCAAATCAAGTCTAAGTCGCATGACTAAAGTCATAGACGAATCAGGATTCGGAGACAACCAATCTGGGTATCGTTCTTAGGCTCCGGCTCGGACCTCTAGTCGGAGCTAAGTCAATTTCGAGTCTTATCAGTCTAAAGATGCATTGACCCGGACTCTGTCAGGTCGACGCCAAATTGAGAGCCTGAAATCCAAATACAGTTTAGGATCATCTGACGGTCAGAGCCTGAGTGAGAGTCAGGGCAGGATCATCTGATGGTTCGGGCGCGAATCAAACGCAATCCGACCCTTGAATAGGTCTTCGAATCAGACCTCGAGTCGAATCCAGTCGGCTACGTGAATCTAGTCAGGCATCTCGGCGATCGGCCAATCCAGTTTAGAGCAAATGGGCGATGAGTGGAACTCGATCGTTTGATAAATTATTTTTTTGTCTGAAGATAGATTTTACGAAGGAGTTTTATTGTATTGGTGGTATATAAGTAAATAAAATATTTCTAGCGATTCTGATGTTTGGCTAAGCTTTTTTTTTAACTTATAAAAACATAAGTAGCTCGCCTTTGTAAGTTGTCGAATTTGTTAGCTTGTTTGGTAGCATGGCTTATAAGTTGATAGAGAATCTTTTTGAGTTGTAGATAGCGTAAGATGAGTTATAAGAATATCTCATATATATATCATCTTTTTTTATCTTGATGATATAAATAAATTAGTAATTTAATATTTTAAATAATAAAAAATAGCATAACTAAAATTATATTTTATGACTAAATATATAATATTTTTTATTTTTTATTTTCAATAAGACTAAAATCTTTAAGAATTTGGTATAGCCCAAAAATTGTATCTTTATGACTATTAAATGAAGGGTATATAAGGTATAAAGTTAAATATTACTTGGTCAAACCAACTTATAACTTTGAGCAAAAGAAGTTGGAAAAATAAGTTAGGATTTAATAACTTATTTAATTTATAAGTTGGTGGTTAGTAAGCAAGCTTTTCTACTTTTTTTTGTCAAATCAACATAGTTAGTTTACAAAAAATAAGCCTCATAAACACTCTCCAAAAGTGTAAAAATAAAAAGAACAATAAGTGTAGGGTTCGTATATATAGTCGTAAAATTTCTTAAGCTTACCGGTGAAGTTTGAAAAATAACTAAATTATCATTCATATAATTTTAACATAGTAACCATAGAAAATCACTAACTTGTAGTCAAAATTAGTATCTTCTTCCCTCTTTAATAATTGTTACTATAATATTCTTAACACTTCGTATTCATTATATAGTTTGAGCAGTGATTTCAAACCTACATCTTTGTTGGTACTCACTATGTGCATAATCATTGATGTTACAAAAATTGTAAATTGTAATGAAACCATTCACCTCAGAAATAAAGTTATAAAAGTTTAGAAAGATGATAATTCACCATCCACATATTCACAAATAGAGAACTAAAGCAGCATCAATTTTTTTGAGGCTTTTTCATGAAACTTTAGTTTAGTGGTTGATGCTGAATTTTGCAATAGCAAACGGCCTCTACTACGGCCGTTGCAGTAGCCGTTACATTAAAATGGTCTGGGGCAATGCCCTAAAGGGCCCCATAAGAACGGCTTCACTTGAGGCGTTAGGCGCCGTTAAGTTGTTTTCGACTCAGCTTGACCTCGATGCCCTGCCCGATTGAGGCCGTTTGTAGTGCCGTTAGGTGTGCTTTCTTAGGAAGTATTCAACACTTGTAAAATTTTTTGTAATAGTAACGGCAGTATCGGCCATTTGAGGCGTTCTTGAAGCCCATTAGGGATGTTGTTGTTTGCTTTTTTGTTGTGGTTCGTAGTTTGAGCGCAAATGGGTCAGAAACGTGTCGAGGTGAGCATGGTTAAACTCCGTTAAGAGTGCCATTATGATGTATTTTTCCATCATATATATATTTATATTTTGATCAAAAATAAATTCTTGAAACCAGTATATTGAAATTTCATCGATTGCTATTAGAAATTTTTTTATGATTGTATATAAGCGACTACAAGTAATGAAAATATTGAAATATAATTAAAGTAGTTAGTTTAAAAGTATAAAGGATAATATTGTCATAAAAATTTTGTCGATTGTAATTAGTAATTTTTTGCAATTGTATATAGTAGTTACAATAAGTGAAATATAATAAATAATAATTTCACTATTCGCAATTGATGGTTCATATGTCATGATAAAGCACCTATTATGGTTACTTGTTTGCATTACCAGTATAATAATCGACATATTGTACGTAATTGTTTTCTATTATACGAGAATAAACTGGGGATATGTGATCGACACCGTATGTATTACTACCATTTAACTGCAATGAATGATTCTAGAAATGGGAACACTACTAGAAAAGTCTCAAGAGCAACAAACATGGGATTATCGTTTAGTATAAACGTCATTTACTAAAAATAAAAATAAATAACGTCCATTACAAATTCGTCATATTTGTCGTTTTTTTACTATGAAATCCTGAAAATTCATGAATTTTGTGGGAGATAATATGAAATTTATGGAACAAACTAAAATTTTTAAATAAAGAACGACGAAATATGACGAAAATTTGAAACTTTTTGAACAGAAAAATGAAAAATTCAAATATAAATACATCAAAAACGACGAATTTTAAAATTTTTAGGTCGGATAATAGTGATCTAATGACGAAAATTCAAATTACAAAATGCTTCATCACTCCTCTCTCTCTATATAGAGAATCCTTTTTCACCATTTCATGTTTCTTTAACACAATTTCTTCAAAGGTACATACTAATATTTTATTTTTGTCTTTCATTTTTATTATTTGTTTGTTTCATGTTTGATTATCATTTAATATTAATTTGTTTTCATTATTTTCTTTTTATTTTATTTTGTTAAATCTAGGTGTTTACATGACAATAAAAAGTTAATATCAATTTTCAAATTATTTATTTTTCTTTGTAATAACAATAATTTTTTTTATTATTTAACTAATTTATTTTGTACTTTGTTCTTTAAAATATGATTGAAATTGCTTATTTCTTGGGTTTAATAACCATGGTTGTCATTCTTAGAATACAGAGCGAAAGAGGCGGGGTAAAATCCGACTCCAATTTAGGTCGGGGATGGGTAGACTAGAGTCAGACTTTTCTTGGGGCAGAATAATTCAGGTGAGCATATATGGAGTCGGTTTAGAGACGGTATAGAGTCGGGATGGAAAAAAAATTTTAAAAGAAAATAAAAATAAAATAAAATATGGCCCATTTCATTACCGTCTCGATGTTTTATTATAGTTGAATTTTAGATACGGTTTAGCGTCGGCTTATTTTAATATCGTAATTGATAAAAATAATTAAAAAAAATAAAATATGCTGAACTCATTTCGTCTAATTAATAAATAATTAAAAAATAAAAAATATTTCATCAGCCGTCTCATTTCGTAAATACGTTATAGCTACTTGACAGCAGTCCTCCCCAAAAAAAACATTTCCTCTTCACTTAACCACTCGCCAATACCGCGCTTCGGCGTCGGAAAAAACCCCATGTGGCCCTTTCACTTTTTCGTCACATTAGCCGGAAGCTTCCGGCCCCCATAAATTTTCTAAACTCTTACATGGCCTTCTCCTCCTCTCCTTTGTCTCGGAAACTTGCTCCCATATTTCTCGGCGTCACGGAAACAACCCCCGGCCCGTGCCCCTGCAAATTGAAAAGGTTAGGTTCTTTATTTTTCTTTATTGTGTATTAATTTTGAATAATTTAGATTCTTTCTGTGTATTAATTTCGAATAATGTTAGATTCTTTATTGTGTATTAATTTGAGATAATGTTAGTTTACACAACAATGTTGTATTCTTTTATTGTGATTAATTTCAAATAATTTTGAATAATGTTGTATTCTTTATTGTGTATTAATTTCGAATAATGTTAGATTCTCTACAATAAATGTTAGATTCTTTATTGTGTATTAATTTTGAATAATGTTGATAGTTGAATAGTTGAGCTCAATTTGTTTATATTTGTTGGTATATTGGTAATTGGTAAATGAATATTATGTTGATAGTTGTTGGTAATTGGTAATTTGTTTATATTTGTTGGTATATTCGAGTAGTTAATTTTTTCGAGTAGTTATATTCGACTTTAATAGTTGAATAGTTGCCGTTTGAATAGTTGAATAGTTGTCGTTTGAATAGTTGAATTGTTGTCGTTTGAATAATTGAATAGTTGAATAGTTGAATTGTTGGTCTTTGAATAGTTTATATTATGTTGAATATTGTTGAATATAGTTGAATAGTTGATTAATTGTCGTTTGAATAGTTTATATTATGTTGAATATAGTTGAATAGTTGATTAATTGTCGTTTAGAATAGTTTATATTATGTTGAATATCGTTGAACCTAGTTGAATAGTTGAATATAGTTGAATATAGTTGAATATAGTTAAATATAGTCGAATAGTTGAATATAGTTTAATATAGTTGAATAGTTGATTAGTTGACTAGAATAAAGCGTCAAAGAGCGGAAAAAATAATTATAAAATAATTATTTAAATATACTGACGCTTCCGTCTCCGTTTATAATTTAAATATCTTGCATTTCCTTCAAAATGCCAGGTTATAAATAATTATAAATAAAAAATAACATGTCTATCACGTCTCGGTTCACAAATACTAAATTCAGATTGACCCCAATTCTAAATGTCGTCGATTTACTCATATTAGATTTATTGCGAAAACCACCGTGAGCCAGCTTTGTAGCCTCATCATCGCCCCCCCTCCTCTAGCGATTCCGGCGGCCACTGCCTCCCCCAAAAAAAAATCTCAAAGTCACAAAACCCGCCACCCGCAAATACAAATTGATTAAGGTAATTTGATTATGTTTAATTTTAGTTTATTATTTGTAATATTTGATTATGTTTAATTTTCGTTATTATTTGATTATTTGATTATGTTTAATTTGATTATGTTCGAATTTTATTATTTGATTATGTTCAAATTTGTTTATTATTTTTAGTTATTATTACGAATTAGTTTATTTCTAATATTTCAAATAGTTGAATAATTGATAAATTGGTAATTGTAGTAGTTGAATAGTGAAATAGTTATATTCGAGTAGTTATATTGGAGTAGTTAATATAGTTGAATAGTTGATTAGTTGTCGTTTGAATAGTTTATATTATGTTGAATATTGTTGAATATAGTTGAATAGTTGAATATAGTTGAATAGTTGAATATAGTTGAATATAGTTGAATATAGTTGAATATAGTCGAATATAGTTGAATATAGTTGAATAGTTGATTAGTTGAATATAGTTTGAATAGTTGATTAGTTGTCGTTTAACTGATAGTTTATCGCCCCAGGTTAGATAAGTTGAATATAGTTGTAGTTTGAATAGTTTATATTATGTTGATAGTTGAATAGTTATAGTTGAATTGTTGAATAGTTGATTAGTTGTCGTTTGAATAGTTGAATTGTTGTCGTTTTATTGATAAAATATTTCTAATGTTTCTAATTTGATTGTATGCGGATAGTGCGTGAACAGTAATAATAAGAAGGGGAAGGAGAGAACACATTTGAGAATGAGTAAGAAGCTGAGGCCGACCATAAAAGCCGAGGGCTTCGGTATTCGTATAAGCCAGGCGGATGAATCCGCGATCGCCGTATAGGCGAGTCGACTCCACCACCCCACATCTGACATCAGTTTATTCTGGGGGCAGCGTGTCGTCGAGGCAAGCGGCGTCGAGATTCAATCGGCCTACTAGGTCTCTTCTACGTTTCAGGGACTCGCGGGGGCAGCGCGCGAGCTCCCCAGGCCTTAGTAAAGGCCCATTGTGCGAGGAGATAATCCGCTCGAGATGGTCCCAGCGAAGTTGGAATTAGAGATCCTTCTGATTAAATGATCTTTTCTGATTGTCTAAATTGAATGAAATAGTTATTTTTTTATTTATGTTTTTTAACTTTTGGCGTTTTGGTTTTACTTTAGAATTTATGCGGCGGCTACGATATAGGCAGTTAGCACCGCGAGGCAGATGATCTGCGAGGGGTCGTCGAGGTGCAGCCCTCCCTCTGGTCGGGTAAAGGGCGACATACGGAGATGTCGTTCAAATAGTCTTTGCAAAAAATAAGAAGTTGTTTAAAAATATTTTAGTGAATTATGATACAATTAGATTTTGTTTTATTTGTTTTTCGGGAGATATACGATAAAATGGGGCATTATGGCATTTCAATGATATTCGGCGAGGAAGCTGAGAAGAAATTGAACTTCTTGGCACGTCCATGAAGAGGAAGACTCTACCGAAGATGCCGGATAGAGAGCGGGCCCGATTATCTGTGGCCAAAGCTGAAGCTGTAGTGTCTCCCGGCGTCAGGTGGGAAGCGATATCTCGCCATTAGGTAAAGCGGCAGCGTCGGATCGCGAAGAGCAATGGTCGAGAATCGCGTAGCTGGGCGTCAGGGTGGCGTTCGGGGCTTAGTGTTGGTTATTAGGATTGGTTGAGGAGGTAAGAAATAAATATTTGTTTTTAATTTTTTTATTTTATTTAAATGTTGTGTTAAATTTCTAATGTCCCGGTATTCACTTATTTGAATTTCGGAAAAGACTAGGAAGAAGGGTTACTTGTTCAGGTATCACGATGAAGATGAGCAAGAAGGATAAGGATACGCCGAGGGAGGCAGTTCACGACCCGAAAGTGGGACATGGCGATGGTAAAGTATATTACTTTGTCCATATTTGTTGCGAATAGTAGTTGTGAATAGTGCCTGCGAATAGTATTATGAATGTGTTATACTTTGTCAATAGTTGTGAATGTGTATATAGTTTATCTTTGTTATTTGATTATATATTGAATTGTGTATAGTTGTTGCGAATGATTTGTGAATAGTCGTGAATGTGTATACTTTTCGTTTATACTTGTTGTGAATAGTTTATGATTTGTGCATAGTTGTTGGTTTCGTTTATACTTGTTTAGTTTATGATTTGTGAATAGTTTATAGTTTATTATATTTCGTTTTATACTCGTGAATTGTGTTTGAATTATTTGGTTTTACAAATGTGGAGCCTTATTATGAATGTGTTTAAAATCTGAGGCTTGATCTGGCGAGCTTCCACGAGGCTTCTGAGAAGGACAAAAATCGTGCGGTTTCCCTTTAGTGAAGGACTTGTGGACACTCACTTGAAGCAATCGAGGTGGATTGACGAAGAGGCGAGTGCTCGGTCTTTGGTGAGCTCCGTTGCCTCGAGTTCTTTATTAGATGATCGTGCACTTGCATCCTGGCATCGGTGGTGTTGGAGTTCGGGTGCTCGAGACGGCTGCGAGAGCAAGCAGCGGGGAAGAGGCGAGAAAGCGAGCCACTACTTGGGAGAGTTGGAAAAATGAAGTTGGATTAAAGGAGGAGTTGGGCGAAGGTTGAAAATGTGGGAGGCTGATTTACTTGAGGTATACGCTTTATGTCATGAGATTAGTAGCGAGCCGGACTTCGGTACCGATGTTAACGCCCGATGAATCTATAGCATGGTAGCTCGGCGGCCAGATGACCAGCCCCGTATATGGAGGATACGCGCTCCGCTTTTCCGATTCAGCCCGCAGAGGAGCCTCGGTTAGGACCAGACATCCCTTGTTTGACCTCGGGATGAGCCCGCCCAGATGAGATGGGTGGAGTTAGATTATTTCATTGTATATTGAAACTATTGTAAACATGCACTTACATTTGATTGTGTTATGTACATTTGTTATGATTGAATAGTTGTTTTCATTTTATATTGAATTACTTTTGTTGTGTTTATTTATTTATTGGTTATGTTTTACGTATTTGCTTATTGATTATTGATTGTTATGATTGAATAGTTGTTTACATTGGTTATGATTGAATATTAGTTATTTGCGGAGTTGGAAGTGCTATACGCTTGATCTTCTTTTAATTTATCTGCTTGATTGCGATATTTGGAAGCAGGGATAAGTCGGGTAGGAGGCGGGTGATGAATTAAAATTCCCTGACGGAGGCAGGGGGTGGAAGCAGTGTATTTAATAGTGTCCCGGGCGGAGGCGGGAGTAGGAGATATTGTAACCTAAGGTATGGAGGCAGTTCGGGAGACAAGACTTATTAAAAAGTGCACTTTCACGTTCCTAAGGTATTGTAACCTACATTCCTACGGTCTTTGTATTTGTTTAAGAAAAAATCATTAATTTATTGTATATGACTCATATTATATGTTTTAAATTCAATCCTCACTAATAACAAGTAATATTTAGGTCCACAACATTCATAATCACATATACTATGATTACATTATTCTGAAGTATGATGTGCGTTATAAGATATTTGTTAATCGGCCAATGAGTAATGACCCATTAAATACGTTAATATAGATGAGAAGTTCTGACTCTTTACTTTACATATATTAATATAGGAAAGATATGCTCGCATTGCGTGTATACATATCCACTAATTGAGTATTATTTACATTTATCATATCTCCACTAATTTTATTTTCAAATATAATATGTCCGTTAACAGTAGTGACTCGAGAAATTGTAAAATCGTTACATTTTAATAAAATGGAAGCGGGGCCCATCTCTTTCGCATGCAAATTTTGCTTTTGTCTCGGCCGTCGCCCAATGAGACAACACCGGGAGGCCGGACCGTCTCATATAAGCTGATACCGGCACATGCCGCTGGGCGGGTTTTAACCGATTTCCCGCCCTCTCTGAAATTGAGGAAATTCAAAAAAGCCAACACCGAATGGAGGCGGGATGGAGCGAGTTCGAATCTAGATTCACATATATCTCATTATCATCATTCCAATAATATTTTTTTCCCAGACCAGCGCATAATATCATCTTTTTTTTATGTTATGAATTCATTTCATAATTTTGTTAATCTCTTAACATTAAATTTTATTTTTATTTTGTGGAATTAAAGCTAGAAGGTAATGATTAATACTTGAATCAATTTTTTATTTCGTATGTAATTTATATTTGTTAATATATTTGTAATTTATATTTATTACACTTTTGTTGTAAGGAAATATTTTTGCAGTTTCAAATGGTAATTTGGTTTTTATTTTAATTTTTAGGTTTGAATGTTTGATGTTTATATAAATTAATGTTTGATGTTTATATGAATAAAGCATTTTATCGTTGTATATTTAGATTAATGTTTGATCTTTATATGAATATGATGTTTAATATATTTGTTACATGAATTGTTATATTTTTATGTTTGGTCTTTGATGTTTTATATTTGTTTATGAGTTGGATGAATTGAATCTTTTGATATTTGTTTTTATATTGATTTGGATGGGTTTTGTGGTGTTGCAACCCATTGTTCTTCAAATGTTATTATGTAATAGGATCTTTTTTTTAAAATCTGCGAGAAGGGGTGTCGAGGATGGGCAGGTGGAGGCAGAATTTGAATTTTTGCATCGGTCTTGGAAGTGGTGGAGTCGGGTAAGAGTCGGTTAAATTCTGAGGGAATGGAGTCGGTCGTGAGTCGGTTGTTTGTGGAGTCGGGGAACATGGAGGCCGGTTTGGGTGGGAACATGGAGGCGGGATATGTGGAGGCAGTGCAGGTGGGATAATGAGTCGATCACGGGTAAGGACAATGTGGAGCGGTATGGGTCGGGTTATGTGGAGACGGGTTGGAGTCGGTTCATTTGGAGACGGGTTGGAGTCGGTTGAAGCCCGAAAATATTCGGGCTTGGTTTTGAGTCGGAATGGAGACGGGTAGTGATTTAGAGACGCATAAAAGGCGTCGGGTGGTTAAAACAATCCGTCTCGGTCAATGAATAGAGACGGTTTGGAGGCGAGATGGCGTCTCTTTTAGATTTCTAGTAGTGTGTTGGGTTTTGGTGTGTGTTCAAACTATTTGGTGCAACCCAATGAACTGCTAACTTCAAGGTAGCAACTTTCTCAGTATTCATTAGAAAGACGACACAGAAACACATATTATCAAAATCGACGAAAAAACTAAACCCATTAAAAATGTAACGTTTAGGCTTGTCCAAAAAAGGACGTGGGCTGGTGTGTTGTTTTGTTAGAAATATGACATATGTGAAATGATATTAAGTTGAATAATTCGATTGCTCTGGCGGATTCTTTCATTTAAGTTAAGTTCGTATATATATATTCGATTGTATGGCGATGTTCATATTAAAGGATCTTTCGATGTATTAGAGTTATAGGTAGTATTAGGGTTCGGTCATAATGTCGTTAAGTTATTGTAACGACCTCAGCCATGCGAGTTAGAATGGTTTCTAATCTGGACAACAATTATAATTGATCAGATAGTTCAAAATTTAAAGACACCGAGTCCTAAAAACCAATAAAAACAAGAATATATCGGAAAGAACAATTTTTAAAGAAAATAATCCATAAGTAATTGTTTAAGTAACCCCACTTGCTTGTAACCCATATCTAATCGACCAGTACAAAATATCGACATCTGACTCAATCTGATGAAATAGTAACAATTAAAGAGGAAAATCAAGACTACAATACAAAAACAACGAGAATTGTGAGGATACATGCCTGCATTTCTGGGCTGCTGAATGCTGAGCATTACCAGGCAGCTTTTTATTGGAAGCTCGCTTAAGCTGCTTGCTTTCAAATACTTTCGAAAGATACCTAAACATTGACTTCTTTACCTTTTTTATGTGGAGGATGATGGGGAGAAGATGATAGCCAATTTTAAGATGTATGACAAATGAAGAGAAGAAAATGAGAAAAGAAAAAAAATAAAACTTGGAGATGGAGATGATGGTGAATTCGGCAGCAAAGGAGAAAAGAGAAAGAAGATAAGATCGTAGAAGATATTTTTTGTGGTGAGTTATCCAAATAGAAAAAATTTAGGTCGGTTGCTATACGGTTTATTTCTCACTTTTTTTATAATCAAATTAGCATGGAAGCGATTAAGATATTATTACTCTTGAAATATAATAGCACTTTCATTTAATACTAATCTCGGTATATCGATTTTATTCGAAAGTATTTATACTATCTCGGGTCCATACCAAGCGATATATAACATTTTTTTTAATTTTTTTTTTAAGCGTAAAGGGTTATTTGATGTACCCGCTAATAAAATTTCCTCCTCAAAATTTCCTGACTTCAGCAACTCCGGAAAGACGGCTTAGCCTTATTCATGATCATCTGATACATAGAACAAAACAATTACAATAACACCTCTACTTTAAGAAAGAAGTTGCGAGATGCGGCTCAATGTCATCCTCGCGCTCGGCTCGCCTCCTCCTTGCTTTGATTCCTCATGGCTTGCCAGCAAGGGCGCCGCCTTGTTTTACCGGTCTTTTCTTTCGATCGAGAATCGTCAGCAGAACTTCTCCTGAGGTGAGATCCTCCTCAGTTCCACATTGCCGAGCTAAGGAGAAATGTAGAGATTCATCCGGAACACCTTCCTCAGCGAAGACACGTGGGCCGACATTATGAATTCTATGCAATCCGGGCTTGGCCTTGGCTTGATAGCTACGGATCGCTTCGCCCAATCTCAGGCAGGTCGATGTAGCAGGGGGACTCGGCTTCTCTTTCCTTCCAAACGCATTTACCCACTTTCCCGTGGAGATATCCTCAAAACGCGATCTCGACCCGAAAGAACAAGTCCACGGCGATAAAGCCGTATTTCTTACGCTGTCTGTCTTTGTCTTGGTGTTCTTTATATTGACTTGATCTCTCCGGCGGCCTTTCAACTACCTCGGAAGCATAAACCTTCTTCTCTCCCCGGCTTCGTTTCTATGGAGTTCGACACTTTCGCCCATATAAGGCCTCAAATGGTGTGCGTCTCGATACTAGCGTGAAAACTATTGTATACACGAACTCCATCTTGGGCAATTTCCGTAAATCCCAGCTCCCTGAAGAAAACTCATAGCAGCGCTCGAAGCATATCCTCCAGGCTACGGATCGTCTCTGCGATTGCGCGTACATGCAGGGATAGAAAGATGTACTCAAGCTGACTACGGTTCCAGCGCCTCTCGAAAACCTCTCGAAATCTCGAAGTGAACCTCGCATGTGATCAGAATGTCGACCTTTGGAACCCGGCGTGAAATCGCCTGTCCCGATCAGCATCTGACCTTGCCAAGCTACTCTGGACCGTGAGTCGATTTAATTGGTAAGAAATGAGCCGATTTCGATGATACGTCACTATCGCTTTAAATACCGTCATTCGGCCTCGATGATCTGAGAGTCCAAATAAAGAAATCCATGGTGATGTTATACGTATCCCGTTCGGGGAGATCGGAAGTGGTTGCAATGAGCCTGCGGGGGGGTATCACATGCTCAATCTTGACCTGGCGGCCAGACTAAGCGACTCGCCCTGGCTTCATGTCTTTCTCTTCGTCGGGCACGCTGATAAACTGACCTCGAATCCGATACATCTTGCATTTCTACACGGATGCGTATAAAAGAATTATTATGAGCCTCGTCAAAGAATTTCATTTTTTGAATTCTTGAATCTGTTACGGCTTGACCTACGCTGCGTTAGCAGAACAAAGTAAATCTCTTACCCTGAAGTCCAGTTGCCAGCTTTTCAACAACTTGATTATTTTTATGATTTCTCATCTTTTTTATTGCCTTCAGTATTCGGTCAAAAAAAGAAGAACCGGTCGAACTCTTATTTAAGCCAGCAAACCGCGTGATTCCTATGAGAAATTAACTTGCAGTTCTTGTTTAAATTCGATAGCTCCTTGAAACTTTCCTTCACGACTTAATGCATAAATTTGCAGCGTCGCCATGGGATGATACTGATGGAAACATCGCCAATCTCTAATAAACTCCATCGCGTTCGGCGCACCAGTTAAATCTTTTGCGTAGGCGGTACTTGAAACTCTTATGGTCGTGCAAAAATCGACCATCGCGTACAAATAGTGCCTTGATCTTAAGTGCAAAAACCTGATTGTTAGCTCAAATCATGCGTCGGGTAATTCTTCTCATGATTTTTCAGCGTCGCGATGCGTAAGCTACTACACTGCAAGTATTTAATTGTCTGGCATCCCGGCCCGATGTAAATGTCCTTATAAGCAACATATCCGTCATCACGGCGGAAGAGTCAGCAGCGAAGCGGTAGTCGGTTTCTCTTTCAACTCATTGAAACACCGTTCATGATCCATCGAACAAATGGAACTCCGCCACCAGTCGGCTTGGTCGATTGGTGTTGCGATAATCAAAGTCTATATAATCTCAGAGTAATATCAGCCCCAGACCCAAAAACTTCTTATTTAGAAGTAACAACTTTGCGGGTCGTTCCCAATTCATTCTGACTTCAACTTTTTGAGGATCAACATACCTACTCACAATCGCATGTATTTAGCTGCCGCATTCACGACCAAATTCGCCTTTAGAAAATTTTGCACTCTGGTCGTTCTCCTCAAGTCTCAAAGCGCAATTCTAAAATTACTCTTCGTACTCTCCCCTGTTTGCTAGAATATATCAAAATGTCATCGATAACGCCACCACAAATTTATCCGACTAAAATGGAATGCTAGATTCACAGAATCCATAAATATTTAAGTGCGTTAAATCGACTAAGCAATCACGAAGCTTCGCGGTGCCCGTATCTTTGTTCTAAATGCGGCTTTGATACATCTCCCCGGCAATCCTCAAATGATGGTAACGACCTCGAAATCGATCTTAGAAAATACACGAGGCGTCCGCCGATTGATCGAGCAATCATGATCTGAGGCAAGGATAGCGATTCTTAATTATTACTTTATTCATTTTTGTAATGATAGCTTCGAGAGATCCATCTTTCTTCTTGACAAACAAAAGCAAAAGCGACGAGGTATTACTTGAGTGGCTTGAATCCGCATCAGCAATTCTTGCAATTGAGTCTTGACTCTTCGGCTACTGCGGGAGGCGAATTACATGCGATTGCCATAGAAATCGGAGTAGTACCGGGGAAGTAACTCTATGGAAAGAAACCACTCCTTTTTAAGGAAGTCACAGCGACTCGTGGAAACACATCGACACCCATCTTGACTCGCGACCACGCGCCTCTGCTTGGATTCCGATCCCTGATACTTTTTATCAATGACATGAGCGAAGATACCCGATAAATCCATTTCTCGGCATCTTATGGGTAAGCCCGAAATGAGAACAAGAGGAAAGAATTTTTTATCACACAAGGGAAAAGATCTTAGATTTTCGAGGGACTAGATATTTGATCTTCTTAAGATGACAATCTATGTTACATGATGTCTCACTGGCTGTTGATCCGTCCCAATAAAGGTCAAAATCATTCGTCTCAAAGAGTAGATGCATCTCGCGTACGTTGATTACCGATACTTAAGGGCCAGTTTAAGTACCTCGTGATCTTGAAACTTTCACACCGGCGTTAAAATTAGAGTGGTATGGCAAGAATTTCTGAGTTATGGAATATGTTGGGAGAATTTGGCGGAGAGATATAAAGGAATGTGTGGCTCACAGGATCAAAACAGACTTTGCTTTTAAACTTGACATAATTTTAAAGTGCACAATAAGCATTTCCCAGGAGAATCACAGGCTTCGTGCTTGAATGCTACAGGCTACTTGACAAATGCCTTGACTCCTTCTATTTAGGTCAATGATACTACCCATTCTGGCTATTTCAATTTCTGTGACACGGCACCGCGGCCTCAGGCGTCCGCTTTCTCTCTGATATCGACCTAGAAGTAGTATGCTGATGATGAAATTATTGCCTTTACTCACTGCGCCAACGAGAGAGGACAATCCCTCGCATGATATGTCACCTTACATTGCTGTGATATCGGCATCTATACCATGACAAATCACATATCATATGACCGATCATGTGGAAAACACACAGCACAATTGGAATCTGAGGATACTCCTGAGACCCACTTGAATCTAGCGAGGAAAAACGTTATGCGAGAAGAAGATGTCGAATAACTAGGACAAACTACGGTGCCTTGAAGCCAACTCGACTGGGATGGTCTGTAGGCCATCTCTCCTGCTTTGAAATCTCGGCCCAGAAGGTCAGTAGTACGGTCTCTTGTCGTCCCCTCTTTGCCCATTGGTTTGGTGAGCTCAGTCTCGGGCCACCGATGCATCGTTTTCAGCTCATGAGAAACTAGTGAAGATTAAATAATGATGGCATGTGGCGGATCTGTCTACGTCGGAAATCGGAATGCATTGTCTTAAATTTCTACCGATCGGTGTACAATTTGAGCCCCGAGGCGTAAGTAGGTAGTACTGAAATCCACAGATCCTTCCTTTTGAGTCATTCGATTAGATCTCTACAAGGTATCGTATGGATACTCGTGTGAAATATTCTGGAATATATGTCATTCTCACAGGGACCTATATACAGGTCGGAGATGCAGTAAGTGCCCAGATGCAGGCTCTCGTGCGGTGCATGGTGAACTTTTAGATCAGCTTCGCCTCGATGCCCGTCGACAAAATGGTCTCCCAGTCTCTAATGAACTTGATGGCCATTCAAAGAACTTTGTGGGATCTCTTGTGATTAGTGAAAAGTTTACTATGACCTCATTTTTGAAATTTTGTTATATGAGCTGTACGGATCCTCTACAACATCGACTCGTCGCCGGCTGGCAAGGGATCAGCGGGAGATCGGGATGTGCTTGAACTCTGTTTGTTCCTTGTGGCTATTTCTAGCCCTTGGCTTCTACTGCCAGGCGTCCTCACAGCCTCGAAGCTCTACTCAGGTACCCTCGGTCTACCGCAGACTTGCTTCGTGGAGCAGTCGCCCACTAATGCCTGGGTGGCATCCTTAACAGTCTAGAAAAATGAAAGAAAAGACTTAGACCTCGAGAAAAGGCTATTACTTGAAATAAGCCTTGCTTGATTGGGCATATAACCCAGCAGACAGCAAATCAAACTCACGCTTTAATACCAAATTGCTGACCCGCCCCAGAGCCGGCCGCCACGAGTTAGAATCATCAATCACGGACACAGAATCCACCCAGTCGATGGATAACCAATTTAAAAGACGGTTGTCTGAAATAAACCAATAAAATAAGATATATTTGGAAAAGAATAATTTTGAAAATAATGTCGTGGTGTTTCACAACCACATACTTTTTAACCCTATATAAAAATTATTAAATCTGGCAATGCATCCTGACTCGGTCGAAGTAAATATGACAATTAGAGGAAAATCAAAACTGATAAAACAACAGAGGCATGAGGATACATGCCTTCCATTTCACTTTTAAAATTTCTGAGAGCACAAACACTCAGTGATTGAGAGCATGGCGCCTGTCGGCACGGCACAAATAAAAATCTTGAATAGGGTGTAAGCTACGAGAACTTGGTGAATCTTTATCTCGAGAGTGGGCGTTAACCCTTTCTCGATTAATGTAATTTAAAATCATTGGTTTGCATAAGTTGATGGGTATTCCAAATGATATCTGATACTGTGACCATTATATAAAAATCACCTGTGAATTCATTGTCAAAATGCATAATTTATAGGCTCATCAACTAGATATAAATATTTCGAATAAAGGACATTCAACAAAGATAATCATCGTTTCAGCAATGACAACGATACCGAAATAAGTCCACAACGCTATTCTATCGGTCAGCGTGGTAGGCATACGACTATACAACTAGGCCGCTTTGATACTCTGGCTACGCGATAACACTAATACTGCCAAACCGGCAACACCTTCAGTAAGCTGTCGGCTCATGCTCAGCTGCGTATCCTTTCGTATCGGTTTTCTACAATATGCGCATATAATTAACCCTCGGCCTGGAAACTTATGCCGTCGACATGGCTATCAGGAATCTGCTTGAGTGCAGAGAATACGCGCGCATATCGGAGTATAAGTCTGATACCCGAATAAGCCTTGACTCACGTCGTCAGCAATTTCATTATCTTTGTAGTATAGAGGCGTAACCGGGTAGTACAACCCACAGCATATATATTCACAACTCTCAATGACTTCGTACTATGTCGGCTTGACAGAGACACCTAGCTTGTCAGTCAAAAGCAGTCCTGAAATCCCAGCTTCATCCTAGTTCGATTGACTCGTCTCAAAACACCTATGAATCCCGCTTAAAACAACATACACAGTCCAACAGCACTCAAATAATCAACACGTAAATATATATATAACATGTTGTGAAACTTCATTGAGTCTGTGCGTTAACGAAAAGTAAGTTAATCCCTTTGATGAGATAAATACTCGCTTGGCTAACAGTAATATCGCCTCGCCTATTTAGTCGCGTGCCTCTTCCCGCGTCTGCGCTAATCACGCATATCCAAATACTACGATTAGTACTTACTCTGATTTTAGCCACTTATCGCATTTAAGTTTTAACTATCGACATAACATTCTAGGTGGAAAAAGATTCTTATCACCTTTAACTTGACAAATAAAAGCAATATTTCCACGCAACGTCACTCAGTCGATTCATTTTCTCCTACGCTGACTCACAACACTTTCATGACTTACAATTCAATACGAAAAATCAAATTCCTCCAAACCAATTACTCATTTTAACATAATTCCTACATTGACATAAAAATTAATATTTTAACTCCAACCAACTAACTCAGCTCTTATAACAACTATTCCCAAGCTGAAATCTATTTTTATAACACTTAGATGGAATTTCTTAAGAATCAATTTGAAAAAGAATCAACTTCCGTTTGAAAATCAACATAAAAGGCACAAACATCCTATTTCTTCCCAAAAGTATAACCTCAGTATTTAACTTACCGTCAAGCATTACTGAAATTCCACAATCTCTAGTCAACAAAAGTCAACCTTGACTAAATGGCATTTTGGCTTAATCGATTATTATAGGCAACCACGTAATTCAAACTTAGATGATAGCTGCAGCATACCGTTTAAAGGCTTGAAGAGCTCGAGGAAGTCAACTCAAAGTCAACTAAGTCAAACCTTTAAGTAATTCGCCCAGAAATGCTGAATAGCTCAGCTTTATTTCTAAATCATTAGTTTAAAGGTCCCAGAACTTATTATTACAATTTAGAGCAGATTAACAAAGAAGTCAACTATCTTACGTCTAA
The DNA here is from genome assembly GCA_019722365.1 of Lithospermum erythrorhizon. NCBI lineage: Eukaryota > Viridiplantae > Streptophyta > Magnoliopsida > Boraginales > Boraginaceae > Lithospermum > Lithospermum erythrorhizon. The sequence continues at coordinate 222,816 of JADFUC010002116.1, read as the reverse complement.
ATGTCTTCCAAAGATTGACTTTATTACGTATTATGTAAAGGATGATGGGAGAATGATAAATAGAAACTTTTTAAGATCTTAGCAAATGTAAGGAAAGGAAAATCTGAAAGAAAAGCCTAAAAGAAACTTGAGATGGAGATGATAAGATCATGAAGATATTTTGTGGTGAAAGTTTATCTAAATAGAAAAAATTTGAGTCTGGTTCTTTATGGGTTTTATTCTCAAGCTTTTTATGTCGAGTGCTTGTAGGAAGCGATTAAAGATATTGTATATAGCAGAACCATAACCTTATTTCATTTTAATACTGATGCCATTATTCGATTTTATTCGAAAGTATTTATACTATCTCGGGTCCAGCAAGCGATATATAACATTTTTTAATTTTTTACTAACGTAATGGGTTATTTCGGTTATAGTGTTCAGTTAACATTGTATTATATGACATTTTGTTAGTCGGCTTTTCAGAGGTCGCTGTCTAATGAAATCAAGAGATTATAATACGATTATAAACTTACAGGGTTAAGAAAATATAGCTGTATGAAAATAATAGGTAAGATTTTGAAATGGGAATCTTGCGAATGGGGCTCATGAGCCGAAAGGGTGGAAGGTTTCCACTTGGCCTCCTGCGTGCGGGGTCGAGAAGGAGAGGAGGGTTCAAAACCTTCCACCACATTTTGTGGGGTTTATTATTTAGACGTTTCTGAGTGTTCTGCTTAAGCAAGAGATATGCGTTAGGGAATGTTGACATCCTACATATAAAGCGGCTTCGTTTTGGATTGTTTTTGGTGTTCACTTTTTTGAAGGAAGAAAAAGCTCTTTCTTCGCATTTTGTGAGTCGACTAGTGGTGAAATATGGATTTTTTCGCTGACACAGATCTACGGTTAAATAGTTTTATGGAGTTCTAGTAAAACTCCAGGAAGGTTTGTTCATTCATTCTTTGTGTTGATTCTTAGAGGCGTTACTGTTTTGAATCTTTCGTGGAGTGCTTAAATCATATTATTCATTTGCCTCTTTTTATGATTATTCAGAAGAACGATACATATATTTCTGTCTCTTTAATTATTGTTTATACAACTAATAGTGATCATGGGATTCATATCCATAATATTATTAGAATATTATTTATACGTTAGAAACACCAACATTTTTTGTCATATTTTCAATAGTGGAAGGACTATGCTAAATGAGCACAACTTCTCAGTAATTTTTTGAGAATACCGTGTGGATTTTAAATGTATTGAGCCCGGCTTTTCTTGAGAAGTATCTTAATTAGCTTCAAGTCGACCCTTGTCGGGTTTGGTCCAGTTTAACTTGTAAAAAAGTGTAATTTGGTCCAACTTCCACTACAAAAAAGGGGTTTGTTGTTACAACAGTAAAACTGTAATAAAATCCAAAAAATCGTAACAAAAATGATGTTGTTACGCTTTTTCTAATGTGGCAACAAAAACATTTGTTTCATTTAAAAAACTTTATTACATTTTTATATATGTAGATTTTCAATTTACATAGTACAATTATTACAAATCTACTTATAAAAAAAATAACTAAATCTTATGCTAATCTATCTTCATAGTTTGTGTCCACCTAATCCATTTTCATGCTAATCCATCTTCCATGCAATAATGTGACACGAAAGCAAGCTAAGCACTATCATATGCTTTCAAGTAACAACTTCTCTATCGCTGAAATAAATTCAAAAATAATATTAGAATATGGATATAGCAAAACATTAATATACTTAGTCATTTTAGTAATCCTTACAGTTCTTTTTTCCTACTCTGTCTATCCACTAGACATAGTCCTCAAACAAAACTAGTGAAGCTATCTGTATTTGAATGAAGATATTAGTTGATAGGGCCCGGCATAAATTTATCCATTTAAATCCGGTACTAATTAGAATGTAAAAAAAAATTCAATAAAGAAAAATTTAAAACATATGATGGATATTAACACACAATTTAAATCCATAATGGAAAATAATTAAAAAATAAAGTCTTAGGCATATTTGGTGAATGAGATATATCCAGTCCTTTGCTTTCGTATAGAATCGCATATACTTCCTTTCTGTTCCACCAAATGAACATTGAAGCCAACAATATCAACTATGATTAAAGTGTTGTTCTTAATATAATTCATGAAAATTAAAAAAATCTAACCTCCTCCAATGTAAATATAGCCTGAATAAGGAAAAATAAGCAAAAATATCGAATGAATAAATTATATACTTAGCTTCTATTTTTGTTGCTTAGAGCACTGAAACCCGGGAATCACATGGCGAGATTAAGCAGCCAATTTGTGCTTTAAAAGTGTGGCTGAGGTTTCGAGATGGCGTACATAATAAGCTTGTAAAGCGCGTGATAGCCAATTTAAAAATAGAGTCATGGCCGGGTGATCATAGGTGTCATGGGTCGGCCATATAACAATGGTCCCGACGAATCGAAAGAAAGTACATTTGTGAGAGTCGATTCGAGACTTTAGATGATGACGTTTGTCGAAATGTCCCAAAGAAATTTCGAGGAATCTTTGAGCATTATATAATGCAGTTTCACGGTCGTCGTTTGGAGGTGTGTTAATCACGGTGCTAACTGCGTGCGTGACTACAAAACACCCGAACTAAGCTTTGTGCGTAATTAAGGCGATCGGCTTGGTGTGGTCGAAATACGTTAAACCCGGCGGGTATCGTTTCGGACCAAGGAGAGACAACATGGAACGTGGGGAAAGTTCTCGTCAAAGTATGACTCGGGCCGGGGCGGGGCATTTATCCCAGCTTGTCTTGGGAAGCGGCGCTCCCTCGTGGCGATGCTAAAACCTAGAGCTAATGAAATATCGGGAGAAAGGAATCGAGGACTATCCCCAATCCAGACAACCAAGCGAGCGGGAAAACTTTGATGAGTCATGAGTAAAGGCCATGAATCCCCAGACTCTGACCATCGGAAAAAGACCTTTCATCCAGTGTTGGCAATGCATGGGGAATCGGTGAAAAATCCATATAGTGACCATGGGGTCGGTGCCCAATAGTCACGAGGGGCTGATACACGATTCAAAATCATAAGTGGAAGAAATTAGTAGAAGGGAGTATCGTGACGGAGGCACCATCGAAATATTCCAAATGAGAATACAATACCTAGGGCATCATACCACAAAGGATTATTACCCTCCACGCCCAGGTGCTTTATTCACGCCTTCTGTGACAACCGACATAGGAGCATATATATAAGCGAGCGCACCTGCTTGGTCTCCTTACCAACGAACAACCGACAGGGGCATCGCTGCAATCTTAACACAAAGCAGGGAAACGCCGAGGCTCGGTATCGCAAGGATGCCAGAATTCCAGGATATCGTGCCAAACTTCAATTATAGGTTAACGAATCAACACTGTGCTCGCGATTACCGCCTATACTTCAAGGCCCTCGTGGAACATAGCACCCTTCTCGCCAAGCCTTTATACAGCTTTGCATGCATACTTACTCAACGCCGAAAAGAGTTTGATGCCAAAGTTTAGAACTTTTAATGAATGGGAGAGAATCCTCGTGGAACTTAAATGCATACGATTCTCAACTATCCCTTTCGCCTGAAGACGACAAGATGCATGATTTTTCTCTCTTTGTAGCTTATCGAGCAACACCGAACGGTTTCACAAATTACCACCAAACTCTATCGACCATCAGATACATTGATTTGTTCATGGATAAGTTCGAAAGTCTATCATAGACGACGCGGACTTAAGGCATCACTTAACTTAAAACAAAGCTGGTGAGAGATATCAAGGAAGCTAAGCCCAACAGCTTCCAAAGGGTACTAACGAACATACCGCTACGGATTTAAAGAGTTCCATGATAGCATTCTTTCGTGCTGGTTGCCACCCGATCAATGAAGGAAAGGTTGGTAAACTGGCTAACATACACCACCTATCCCGCTTAATACCAAGTACATCAAATTGGTGCCAAGCAGTTAACGTGGCCGGGGTTAAGTACGTGCGAGAATTCTGCCTAAAAGAGACCCTGAAATCCCCGAAGAAGAAGCTTTATGGGGTCTGCGTGAGGAAATCCTGCAAGAAAACAAAGGGATGGGGATCCAAACGAGAGAATAGAGAATAAGAACGCCCCCAAGAACCCATATATACATCCTACACTCCCCATGCCACAACAGGAGGATATACTAAACGGAAGATGGGAAGATGCTGCCAAAACCCCAAAAACTCAAAGCCCCACCAAACCGACGAGATGAAAAGTAGTATTATGAGTATCATAAAGACCATGGTCACGACACGGACGAACCATAGAGATGGTCACCCCGGAGAGATGATGAACCTAAAAGCCAAATCCCTCTCCCCGATCACGGACGACCGGGTACCATTTCGGTGGAATCGCCTGAGGCGTGAGAGATACTTCCACCAAAACAATATGCGAGGAGAGATTTTTACAAAAGTTGGCCTCCCATTGGGCACTATTGAAAGAAGTATAAATTCCTCGGGGAGGGAAGAAGCTGTGAGGATATTTGACTTTACGACGACCCTCAGAGTCGTGGGCCTCGCATTGCAAACTTCCTAGTAGCTAGGATGTCGGATACGGGAGTTCGGCGCATATCCCATATCTAGGGCCGTATTATCGGATTGGGGACTTTAAACCTCTTAAAGCGCCCAACACCCTTTAACAGCTTTTCAAAGGACATTTCTACTCCCCACGGAATCGCAAAATTGATTGACCGCGGAAGCTCGGTGACTTCAATCATAAGAGCCTCCTTCACTATAGTAGATATATCTCGATCCGCCTTACAATGCCATCGGCAACCCATACTCACACCTCCGTGGCCGCCATTTCCGCCATTACACCTCGGGCATTTTGCCCCAACCACGGTAGAGGATTGGAGAAGCCTCGTGAGACCAAAAGCGGGCAAGGCATCAATCCACAATTCCCTGCACCTCTCAAAGAGCGCCCGCCAAAAAGAGGCATAGGGAAATGAAGACGCCCATCATGAATGCCACACAACCAGGGAAATGCAAGATAACCTTCCACCCATCGAAATACTCAAGAAAGAGTTCTACATGAAAACCGGAGGTTGTCTCAGCTTTGACGAACAACAACCTCGAGAAACCCCGGGATAGGCACCAATTGATTCTAACACATGGATAAGTTGATAAAACTCATCCAAAGATACACGTGGATGTTTACCAACACCAAAAAGACATACAGGAGTGCGAAGCCAGATGGGGATCCAAGTCACCAACCGGCTACACAAGAAGGGAACTTCTCGGAGGAAAAGAGCATGACAATTTGGAAAGAAATTGATGAATTGATAAAGGTCGGGGTAATCAGAGAGTTGCGATTCCCGGAGGACTTTAACGTGGTGACCTTAAGAAATCAAACGACAAATGAGTACGCACGACTTCACCAACCCCTCGACAATAAAGCTTCGCCTAAAGGATTTTTTTTCCCATTACCCTGTCTGGGGAGATTGGTCGATGGAAGCGTTGGGCACGAAGTCTTTAACTTCCCCGACGCCTTAGGATATCAGCGAGATCCACTTAGAGAATGACGATCAAGAGAAACCCATTCATCACCGAGTATGGGCTTTATTGCTGGAAAGTCACGCCTTTCGGGTTAAAGAATAAGGGGGCCACTTATCAAATGATAGTCAATTCCATATTTTCGACCGCATTGGAAGAAATAAGGAGATATATGTAGATCTATATGTGACATAAAAAATCAGAAACGAACAAAAACACCCGAGAACCCGAAGAAAACTCGCAAAGCTTCGGTATAGCCTAAGGTCAAGGCATAAACCGAAAAATGCTCGCTCTGGGTAACTTCAGTGGAAGCCTCGGCCTTTATGACGTGAGAGGGGATTAAGCCAAATCCTCGACATAATCGAGGCCGCTCTATAAATGCAAAGTTCCTAAGTCCTATAAAGAAAGTGTTACTCTCACTGGATTCTCATAGCCTCAACAGATCTATATCTCTGGCCTCGGGAGAGGGGAATTTGCCATTTTTTCAAAAATTCATGTTCTCTAAAGAGAATTCATTTAGGATGAAGAGTAAAAGCAAAAGAATTTGAAGGCCTCGCTTCCTCGAATACGTGCCGACACTCCCCCAAAAGCTCGAATAGATCAGAGTACGTGGACCGGGCCGCTTCCTAAAGCGAGCCGGGCCTAATATCGATTCAACGTCTCCGAGGGGTACACTTTGAATACACCTTAAGATTTATTCAAAGTTACAAACAACGAAGACGAATACGGTCACAGGTTACGGGTTGTTGTTAGTGGAAAGCTTTGAGTATATCATGGTTTGTGGTCCGTATAATTCGAAATTGGCTATAAAATCGTGGCCGACAAGTGGATAAAGAGTGAAATCTCCAAAAAGTACCACGCTAAAGGCTATATCTCTAGTTATGAGGTTTAATGTGATTCCTTGGGCATACCCCGAGGAGAAACAAATGACATGCAGATAACCTCCCACGGCCGGCCAACACGTATTGTTTGCGGATACTCTCGAGGAGTCTGGCTATAGAACTCAAGCGAGTGCCAATCTACGAGGAAGCCAGCAACATTCCCTCCTCGTAGGCGAGCAATTGGAGGATTACCGAAGTCCTATAATCAAGTTTCTAACCATCGGTACTAGCCCGAAGACAAGGTCGAGGCATAAAAATTGCAAAAACAGAGTTACAAATTTCATATGTCAAGAGGAGTTACGCAAAGTCTCAGCCGAAGTTAGACCCATGGACGATTGGCAGGACTCGAGACAAAATCCAACAAAATATTATTTAAGGTCCATAAAGGGGATTGTGCGGACATCTACATCGGTGGAAAAGCCTTGGCCCTTAAAAATAACCCGAGCGTATTTTGCCAACGCTGATGAATGATTCCTCGGGGATAGCAGTTAAGCGACTTCCTCGGGTCGAAAAATGAAAGCTGTTCCTAGGCAACCTCGCTGCGTAGATGACCCGGCTCCTCTCTCGTGTTCCATTTGCCATGGGCATTGATTTGGTGGGCGCTTAGTGAAACCTTCCACCAAATATAAAGACGACCGCGTAGTTGTGATTATTTCAACAAGCTCAAGAAATCATGCCTTTGGGTGAATACCACGGCCGAAGATATCGGCTATTCATTTGGAAGAATATTTCATACGATATGGGATACCAAAGATATTATCGGAAAAAGGGCCCAATTTATGCTTTTGTTGAGGGACATGTAAACGCCGGAATTGAACACCGATTCGCACTTTGCCCGAATATTAGCGACAAAAGAAAGGGCGTGATAAGCATAATGAAAATATAAACATGTATACGATAAAGCAAAGTTAAGGAAAAAGATAAGAAGAACGGAGGAACGATATAAAGAAAAGATGAAAATTTTGCAAAATAGATGCGTAATCATTACTAAACCAAAATGTTATAGAGAATGGGCATCCGCATCTATTTACAAGCCCAAAAGATTGGCCAAGATATTTAATTTAAAATGGCGGGGTTAATATCCTCCCCGGCCCATCACTGGGCGTCATCATCACCTCCTCGTGATGATCATCTCTTCTCGGCCGCATCATCTTTTCCTCCTCACCATCACCAAGCGAATCCACGCACTCGACCAAAGTTTTTCCCCACAAACTTGGGTGGAAACGGAACAAATGCCCGGAAATCTCTAGATAAACCTCAACACGAATGTTTTCATAATAGAAACCGTGTTGTCAATGAGGAGATTATTGAAGTTTTCCCCTTTGAATCTCTTTATAATGGTGGCTTCGTGGAGAAATTTGAGACAATTGCTCCCATTTGTTGTTCAAAGATTAGCCGTAAGACCGCGAGAGCCGTCCGGGTCTTCAAAACACCCAATTTCCCTTTCTAGATTCTTCTAGAGACTTTCTTCGTGATCCTCCACATCCGTAGATCATACCGACGAGAAGTCGATTTGATTTTGACAAGCCCATAACGAACAATCCTTGAGATCCCCCTGCACTTACTCTCAAAATCATTACCACGAGCTTGGGCTCGCCCCTCCCCCTCGACTTCGAGAGAGACGCGCTTTTCCAAAGAAGTCTTGTAGCTTCCGATGGGCCCGGAATCTTCTCGATTGTTTCCACTTTAAGAATAACTTATGCTATTACTTGTGTGGCCTACAAGAAAAAATGTTATCATTAAAAACAACAAAGAGGCAAAGACAGATATATAAAAAATTGAAAGGAAGAAAGTGGCTACCTTGTCGGAAATGCAAAAAGGAGTCGCGGAGCTCCTCCTCCGGGGCGTAGTATCGGAGAACTCCTTCCACGCCCTTCCTTAACACGCAGCTTCAAAAAGGAGAGAAGCAAGAGACACATCCTTCCGGGAAACTATCGAGAAAGCATGCAACATACAACCTCCCTCGTGACGTGTCGAAACCTCAAGCTAAAGAAAATATCGGGAGAAAGGAAGTCGTGACCTATCCCTTCAATCCAACCAAACAGTAAGAAGAGAAGTTTGATTGTTCAATGTGCAAGGCCTTGCTTGAATCACCTCGGCCTAGAAGCCATGTGGGAAAAAAGACACTCATTGCCACTAAAAACCACACACACACTACGCAAAGTCTCTCAAGCGCGACAATCTCTAATTGAAGAAAAACATTTCCAGAAGTGAAATCAAACTCACGACTTTATAGTCACAAGCTCATTTATTTTACCAATCCTTGCCCACTCATCTTACGTGATAATTGTATTGGTCTCTGATAACATCCTTAGTCGTGATCCCACTTTACGAATTACTGATTGGATATTATAATCTTATACGACCGATATTAACTACAACAAAAAAATGCAATACAATCTACTACAACCAAAAATGCAATACAATCTCTACTGACGAGTCTCTCTTACATTTTTGCAAGGACATATCATTAAGCATTATTGGACATGAAAAAACAATGCTTGAGGTACGGCAGATTGTCCAAGTTATTGTTAACTTTGGTTGTTCGGGAACATTGAACAACACGTAAAATCTTTGTCGCCACGTTTCAAATAAAAACTTGTCGTTTTATTTTCAATAGTGTCGTTCGTTTAACTATATAAATACAAGGGAAACGAATTTATACTCCAAAAAGATAGAATCAAGTTTGACTTAATTAACTTCATTCCAAAATAAACAAAAATAGTTGCAATAAATAATTGAACATGCATTACTCTGGAGAATGAACCTAGCTATCTTGAATAAACTGGCCTACTTGATTCTTATTTTGTCATCCCATCCAGGTTCATCTTATCAATCTTTTATTTCTATATATATATATATATATATATATATAGTTAGTATATATATATATATATATATATATATATATATATTATATATATGTAGTTGCTATCTGTTTTGATGATTTCATGATTTCCAGGATGACATGAAATAGTTTGTGCCCAGTGCCTGTTACCTATGAGTGCCCAATGACCATTTGTTACCTGTCTTGTCTCTTCTTGTTAAGGATAAAATATAGGGAAGAGAATATTATTGATATAATTGTTGTGTGATTATAATATAAGTGGTCTAAGTATTTATAGGCAACTACTTAAACATAACACTTAAACCTAGTATAATAGGCCTAATATTCGATCGGACTACCTGCCTTAATGACATCAGGCAATACTTCCCATTAGCTTCAAACTCATGATAATTCTGATGTACCCTTTTCATGAGTTTGCCACACACAATAACTATAATAAGAAGAAGAACAAAAACATGAATATGTTTTGCTTCTTGCGGATAAACTCGGTCTATTTGCTCACCATCAAAGAAAAACCATCATACCGGTCGCTATAACAAATCATGTCCACTTCCAATTTGGATCGTTGGTTCTATTGACCCTCGAGGACAATGATCATGATGTGGAAGTAAGACCGAATGGTGCACCATCACTCTTCCTCATGTGTAATCTAAGCGTAGTGTGCACATCACCCTCCTTTACATTACCTCGATACCACGGACGCAAACAAAACGCCACCACTAATCATGCAATACCCAATCGCAAAATGTGTATGCTGTGTGTGCGTGATATGTTTGATAACATTTGATCGGGTACTACTGTCACCAAGACGCATCTTCTTTTCTGAAGCTCATCTCATGTTAACTCCAACGCTGAAGCCGCTTGACTCGTGGCATTACCTGATGCACTTAATCGAAGTTTCTGCTGAGCACGCAAGTGAGTGAGACAAAACGGCCGAAAAGATTGCCATGGCGCCTACCCATCAACTATTAATAATGTACCGACCTCGGCAAGCGGCGGGTCGGACTGTTACAAATCAAACCTTTGGGTCGCTTACTAAGAACGTCTACCAACTTCATAAAGAATAGCCGAGCCATAAACACAGCCGAGGATGCAAGCAAACTTGTTGCACCATGTGGCAGCCAGTACTAATAATTATTAAGTTTCAATAAGATTGTTGTAATAATAAGGACAAGATTACTAGATTTCTCCATAGAAAGAAAGAGCAAGAAAGAAAAAAAAAACTTCTGATTCTCCAACAAATCTTGGACTATGACCAGTGCTCCAGAAGAGAACATAAAAAGTATTATGAAACCACAGTTATTCTTGCAAAATCAGAGGCTTAGAACAATCTTTGATTTTGCAAAAGACCAACAATAAAATCTGTCAAATAACTTATTATTATAAGTTTACACCTAACAATGAGTATAAGAAATTTGAAAAAATATGAGCGTTCGAGAGGAAAAAACATAAATAGAATATGGATGTCCGACGGGTGGTTTCCACCGCACAATGAAAACAAAAAATATTTAGACCAAGATCTTAAGTTCGATACCACGATAAAAATATAGAAAATAATATTGTTAATGTAATTGTTGTGTGATTATATTATAAGTGGCCTCCATTTATAGGCAAATACTTATTATGGTCTCGTTTTGATTAAGGTGAATCTAGGTGAGTGTAAAACTAATTAACCTAGCTGGGGGAATGGTGGGTGAACTTAAGTGAAATTAGTAAAATATTGCTTGGATACCATTATCCTTGTCTAGGCGTAATCCAAATATTAAATATCGAATATTATTCGATAATTAAACACGACGTATAAATGACATTTATGCCCTTTTATATCCATATCACTCTCCAAATTCACAATTTGGCCTGATATCATCAAAATATTGCTCCCGCCCACAACCTTCATTTCAGTGCATAGACGAAAAGTGCATGTATTGTGCACACATGCTCATTGGCTCTTCTTAGCACCAAACTATCTCGCATCTGAGAGAGAAAAGAAGATATGACATTAACCTTTCTCCTTGATTAAATGGAATCAAAGTGATCTATTACTCTATTAAACAATGAAGTAAAAAAACACTGCTACATTTACATGTCATGCCGTGGCTGCCTCGGGCTGGAGTCGGGCTAGAAACAATACCATACTATCTAAGATTTAGTATTGAACCTGACTCAAATATTATATAATTTAATTCAAATTCTTTCCCATTAAGATGAACATTAGTAAGAAGATTAATTTTATATTAATTAGCAAATTATTATAAATGTTACAAATCTTGATTTTATTAGCTTTGATGGAAAGTTAATATTAAGTTAATTAGAAGATTTTGAAGCTGTCCTTCCTCTACCTATAAATAGCAACCTATTTCCATCTAAAGGTTGTAACAAGAACAATAATCATTATCAGAATACATAAACTAAAAAAAGTTTATAGACAAAGAGGAGAAACCTTCTCCATTGACGCAACTCTGGTAAGGACAACTTTTTCCGGCATGTAATCAATTCATTCTAATTATGTACTAACTATTCGAATGTCAATCTGATTATGTTATATTTTACATATATGTGATAATCATGTAATTCAAGATTTTGGGATTATGTTATGTTTAAATAATTATTTAACATAATAGGGTTAATATGTTAACCTACATTAACCTATATTAACCTAGTTAAAATTATTTTTTTATACCCAAACATGGTGAATGATTAAATTAACCTACATTTATCCCAAAATAAACGGACCATTAAAGATATTGTAAGAATTAAAAGGTGGTGGAGAATTCATTCAAAGAAGCTACTCACATAGTCATAGAGATCATTGATTGGTTCAATTTCCAAAGAAACAGTAGTGTAACTGCTAGAAAGATTTTATTATTTATAATGTATGCGCACTAATACAATAAAACCCTCTTTGAAAAAATATATCTAGGGTACAAAGAAGATTTATCAAACTATTTATATTCTAACACTATTAGTCTATCGCCGATTGATTAATTACCGAGATATCGACTTTAATTTCTGATTTTAATTCTCTGTGAGTCTTGATTTAGAAGTGTTGAATGGGATCGATTTTATGCCAACTTTACCATGCGATCCCGAAATTCTGATTGATTTGTGCTAGACCTTTACGTGATCCTAAATGACTGAATTTGTGTCAATTTGGATGCGAGACTGACAGAGTTCTGATTTTTGTCGCCATCCTAGATCTGATAAAGACTTGGGCCTTTAAATTGGGTCTTTTAACTCGTGATATGATCCGTGTCGGAAGCCTTAGTAAATATACCCCATTTTTCATGTCCTGACTCGATCTTTCATTAAGAATTGATTTCAAGTACTAGACTAAGTTCGTATTATCGGCTTAATATTCTTGCCGAGTTTGGAGAACCCGGCACATATGTGTACCGCCTTGACTTTCTTGTGCAAAGTGGCAAAGATTTAAATCTAACTCGTTTTTATCGTATCGCTATTTTGAAATTGCCACAAGAAAAATCCAATTTTTCGATCCCGTTTTCCTCCAATTTATTAATCACAGAAATTGAGGAACAATATTTTTAATGCCACATCAACGATGTATAATTAGGTTTTTAATTAATGATAAATCTACCACTTTAATTAATTTCTCATGACTAAAATATCGTGAACTCTTAATTACACTTATACGATTTTAATTTATGGGGCCGGACGAACCCTAATCTCCTTACACGCCAGTAATTACGCGATTATCTTTTATTTTAATTATTTTTAATTAATTCAAATAAATTTAAATTAATTAAAAATAATTAATAAAATCTCGAATTCGTTTGCCAAATATCACATGCTATGAGGAAAAGAGACCAGAAAACATTACTTGGCTATCCATAAGAATGCAATCACAAATGCGCCCCATGTGGCCATGGTCTAACTAATAAACACATTTCCTTTCATTAAATGACTCCAACGTTATTTTATGATTCCCCCCAAATGTGCAGCCTAGTGGTTTCAATATCAGAAGATTGACCTTGTTTATTTGCATTGTACTATACTACTATCATTACATAATGGCAAGGTGAATTGGTGATATTAACCCTTCAAATTATATAGGGGTTGTGATGATCAACTTATTCTATTAAGCAGTAACTGCTAAATTAACTATATTTACTATCTCATATCACTATATCAGGTTAATGAGAAATGCTAGTGAGTACGGAGTATATAAAATGCTGACTGTCAAAAATTCCAATATATTAGAAGTGTCAGTTTCAAGTTTGAAGTAGATGCGTGCAGACAAATGTTGGGCCAGCATGCAATAAATCCAAAACTGTCCGACTCAAATAATTTTTGTCTCAAAATCCTCAATGGTTTCGAGTGTTAATGTGCCATGCCACGAGGCCTTCTTTACTCCCACCTGTTGTCCAATCTACCTGCGATCCCACTCCTGTTTTGCTCCTATTTTAACTCATGTAGAATGGACACGGACATATATACGCCAACCAGCTTCGAACGGATATCAAATAACTTGATCACATACATATATTATTGAATCACGTAATTAAGCGAGTTACCAAATAACCTGATCCAATGAACATCTTATCAAATCGAATAATTACACAATTATTTCAGTCTTTCAGATATCGAGCAATACAATTTGCTCCACCCACACTCATGGATGAGCTGTTGAATCATTACATGAGTATACTTGGTAACTGCAACGGGGAGAAAGGGCACCATGAAGGCAAACATCCCCTCTTCTACTATCAATCAAATCCCACTTCTCTCAATTAACATGAAAAGTGGAGGGAGAATTCACTCATTTCACTTCCCCCACTAATTAATTCTTCCTCTACCATATTATAGCTGCAAAGGGATTCCACTCCTCTGAGAGAAAAAAAATGCAATCTTGATATAATGTCTAAAGAAACCTACACTGGTACACCGTACACCTGTGTCTAAAATAATATGGTACATGTTACATTTCTAAAGATGTACTTCATATATATTTGGTCGTGACTATTCATATCATCTTGCTTTAGATCTCCCTCATTCATCAGAACTTCACAGCCTGGAATATCAGAAAAGAAATATAGATAAGTTGAAGGGCCAGATTTGTCTCTATTTTCTAGAATCAAGAGTATGAAGATGTTCGGGTGAGATTTTTTGAGAGATCGTATAAGTAAAAAAACTTTGGACTCCATGCTTTTTCTTCACATGGTAACTTTAAGCTACCTTCAAAAGCTCATTCAAACACCCACCAAGAATCCAAGCAGCATATTTCAACACGAAACTATGGCAAAGTGGTTGGTTGTAACACGGGTATCTGCTAATCCAACTACATATTGTACTACAGTATCTTGCTATGAAATTGAACAGAAAAGCACACTCTGGGACATATCACATTTCCATCTAATTTAACCCCAAAATACAAGGAAACTCCACCTTTACAGATCATTATAGCTCAGTGCCTATAACTAAAAAAGTTTAATGTTAAATAAATCATTATGGTATTTAAGTGATTAATATGCTTCTTCGTTCATCTAGAATAAGTTATCCATCATGAACTTCAACAAATTTAGGTTATGTCAGTATGCAGATGAGAGGAGAGAAGGGGAAAAGATACATTTGGTAGTTGAATACCACCATATTAGAGGGAGGTGGATCAAACAAGCTTGGGATGTCTTTGTAGTAAGGGGCGAGTAAGATGAGTTTGCACCGTCATTTAAGAAAATCTTCCTCCCATACAATCAAAGCATACTTTTTCCTTTTCAATGAAAACACAAAGGATGGATCCTTCCCCTTAGAGATCTCTGATCTACTGCTTCAATCCAAATCCTCATATACATGCTGAAACAATTACTAACATATTCAATATTAAAAGGTACTGCTATATATAGTAGTTTTTCTTTTTTGAAGTACACAGAGTCGCACAAATATGGTTATACACTCATACACTCACTGTTGAGGCCATTGGATCTAGTGTTTAAACGATTTCCTTAAGTATCATATTTAAACCAAATCGAACCGAGTATTATCCACTAAGCAAGGTCGGCTATATAAAAAAAAAAGTCTACAATCAACTCTATGTTGAGTCATGTCTTATGTTAAGCACATGAACTCTATGTCATTTGATATAGTCTCCGTCAAACTTTTCATCGGTCTACCTCTGCCTCTAAATCCATTTATGACTATCATGGTTTCTGACTTGACTAGTGCATTTATTGGATGTCTTCTCCACAATGAGCATACTATCTCAATGGATTTATCATAAATTCTCCTCGGTGGTCTATTTTCTCATAGATCTTCATTTCTAATTATGTCTTTATATGTAACTCTACGCAACCCCTCAACATTCTCATATCTTCTACTGATATCTTATGACATGTGATATTTCACTGATCAACATTTTGAACCATATAACATAGCCGGTCTTATTGTCATCTTGTAATATTTACTTTCTTGATCTTTTGAAAGACCTTTTTGTCACACAACACACATGATGCACCATCTTGCTTGAATTCTATGTTTAATATTTTCATCTAAATCCCTATTATTCTAGATCATTAACCCAAATATTTTGAAAACATCATTTTCCTGAATTTTTTTTGCGTAATCTAACATCACATGTTCAATGCAATACTTCGTTTATAGATTTACACTTATGTACTCAGTCTTATTGCAACTTAGTTTAAAACCTCTACTCTCCAAAATTTATCTCCATAACTTCAGCTTTGCATTTCCTCCTTGTTTTGACTCGTCCACTAAGACAATATCGTTGGCAAAATTGGACCTCTTATATACTAAAAAATTATAGTTCACTATATACTCAACAATAATAGTTCCCTACGTATGTATTTATATACTTAAATATGAAATTTTAGAGTATAATCGCATTTTTGTATGTAACTACTTGTACATACTATAAACTTAAATGAAGCATATATTTGATTTAAGCAAGTAGGTTTGAGCTGAAGCATGAGATCGTATCCCGGTTCAAGTATGGTGTTTAAGAAAATTGTTTGAGTGCATAATTTGATGCCTATTCAACAAATCCTACAGTTGTAATTGCTTTCTAAATCTATTAACATGGAACTTGTAAATTAGAAAATCAGTTGGATTAAGGTTGACCATTTATCTAGTGATGAAAACCAAATAGGGTGTGAGAACAGATTTAGACAAGCAAAAAATCATATTTAGCAACATGTGAAAGACAATACCTTGGGAGGAATAACCCATTTGTCATCAATCCAGTCTTGGTGTGGCCTTAGATCAGAGTGCTTGAATTCCAGTTTCTCCTTAGTGACATTGAAGTACACGACGTATTTACGGATGCTAAGGACTCTGGATACTACACCAACCCACCATCCATCTTTATGCAAAGCGTCAACGGCTTGATGAACTTCAAAACGGTCCACTGCTATGTGAGGCGGAGGTGGTCGAATATGTTGGCTGTCAGCCTCTTCCCTTGCAAAGTCTGTGTTTTCATCATTCCTTAGGTACTTGTATTCTACCAAATAATTTCCGTTATCTAACTGTTCAACAATTTTGGCTGCAAACCAAGCACCTTGAAAACCATCTTCATCACTACTTACTTCAATTAGTTCTCCAGGGCTATACTTATAATCGGTTGGTATTTTGTTGGGCTTCTCTATTATCACTTCCTGCTGCTGGGTCTGATAATTAAGCATGTTGCATCACTTTAAGATCTCACGAAAGGTGAAAACAAAAACGAACCTGACCCAACATACCTAATTTAATTAAAATAACATATAGAACATTCGGAGTAAGAAGCTCGTTAATCTTTCTACAACGTTGCAAATGTATTCTTCTATACGTGAAGTGCTTACGCTCAGTCGGTTTAGAGAATCACATTCTTTTCAAGAACACAATACTTCATACTAATTCCTTTCCATCTCATACCACCTACCCATCAAAGACTATAAATGAGTAGCATGATTCAATACTAGTTGCATTCACAGGCAAACAAAAACATAGACAAGCAAGAACATGGTATACAAACATAACCAACCATCATGAAGTGGTTAAAGAAGCCATTTTTATAACACGAACCCACAAGTTAAAAGCATTCTTACCAATATGACCTCACATAAACAATGAAAACAAAAATGATACAAAGTTTACCTCTTGAATGTTCCTTCCATGAGGTTGAGCAGGAGGCTCCCAAATACCTCTGACCCATTCTCTATGCAACCTCAAATCTTTGGCCTGAAACTCAAGTTGCTCTCTAGTACCCCTAAAAAACACAAAATACCTTTGACCCTCCAAAACCTCAGTAATTACACCTTCCCACCAACCTTCATTATAGTAAGCATCAACTTCATCACTGATATTAAACGGTCTAGTGATGTCTTGAGGTGGAATTGGACGAAGCTGGACAACGCTGATCTCTTCACTCAGAGGACTTGAACCAGAATTGTCTCGAAAAATGGTATCATATTCAACCAAGACTTTGTAAGAAGTAGTATTTTTGTTTCTTGATTTTTTGAGGTCCCTTATTACGGTTCCAGAGAAGAAGGAGCCTCGAAAGCCTTCATCGTTGCTGCTGATCTCAACCTTTGTCCCTATCTTGAACTGCCTTGAGATTAGTTCCTCGAAATCTTTCAATGCTGATGCTGCCATGTCATATGTGTTTTTTTTTTTTTTCAAATTCAGGGGTTTGAGGAGAGATTAGTATGATCCAATCAAACAAAACTGTCACAAGGGTTATTACTTATTGGGGTCGTGAGTTTGGTATCAACTAGATTCACTCTTTCTAATCGAGTCAAGCTCAACCACTTACACAAATAGTTACCTAAGTTATTTAAGTTGCTCGGTAAGTTTTCGGTTTTGATAAGATTGATATGTAAATATTAAGTAGACGTTTGTTCAAATTCGTTGCCTTATCAAACGGAGACTGATCGTGTTTGATGAGTCTGATGCAATCATACATTTAGCTCGATAAGCTTAATGAGTCGGGCACGAACACACATACTATGTTCGAGAGCTACTCATTTTTAAGATATCATGCTCTTGCTACTTTCATGAATGTTTGAAATATATTAAAACATTCAAAATCATTCGTTTGACAAAACACCAATTGAGAAATGAAACAATTATCTTCTAAGTTGTATTGCGTTGGTAAATCATGAAATAAAATCAACTCGTCACAAAAATCGATACAACTGTGATAAACGTAATTAAAAACTTAATACATTCATAATTTGTAGGATAAATTGACACCGTCATTATAACGTAATACATCTTTATAACATAATACAATCTAACGTAATACTATCTCGAGAATTCTTATACATGCTATAGCATAATCTGATCTAAAGTGCCGATAAGGAAATCGATACCGAGGTAAAAATCATCGAAGAACATATTGTAACAAGCATGTCTAAATAAAAATCAAACCAAAAGTAATCGCACAATCCACATGAAACTATAACTATGAAAGTCAAAGCGGATACCCATTTCTGGCTATATTAAATCCAGTCTATCTACCAAAACAACCAACATCACAATATACGACTCAACCAACTCGGCCTTATCTCAAACACCTGCCCATTTAATGCGCATATAAAAACTGACTGACTCGACTGCGGAGGAACCTTTGCTATTACCGTCGTACACAAGAAACCATATAACACACTCGTACCGTCGTCTGGTGATACTCTTAACAAATCACAAAGTGCGAGGCAATATGACATAACCGATACCCAGTCACGAGGCAGCGCTCTTCACGCTCGTCACAGAAGTACAAGGCAATAACAACACTCGATTACCCGGAAGTCTGAGGCAGTAATAATACTTCGATCACTGAGAGTGCAGGCAATAACAACGAGCGATCACATCCCGCGATGTTCCTCTCATAGTGAATTCGCTGTCTTTCGAATCATCAACAATCCATCTTAAATATCAACAAGTCAAATCGGCCGGAAGAAGCCTACACCTCGAAGCATGGCTCGAACACATCACGAAATCACCTATGATTCCAACTAACATCTCCCGATAAGCTCATTTCTACTCGACTTCCATTAAATGGTAATTGTAATCGAATAAGCTTAAACTTATCCATTTCGAATCTAATATTTTTCCCAAAAGTTTATATTCTGAGAGAACTCTCATAAGAAAATTTGGGATTTTTGGAATTTTAAGTATTTTTATGAATTTTGAAATTATAATATTTTAATAATTAAATTTGCATAATTGATTTTTTGTAATATAATTTTCGAAATTCCATTTAGATAATATTAATATTAAGAATATTATGAAAGGTTTCTTTGAAAATCAAATTTTTGGAGTAGTTTAAAGCAGCAAAATACTGAAAAATTAAATTGTAAAAACTGAAAAATTACCATAAAATCGGACACGAAACTTGCGAACTTTTCTCGAGGCGCGTCGACCACCAAATAAGTGTAGTTCGGCATTTTAGTAAGAGTATTTTTCCCCACTTGTAGGTGGAGGCGGCACGTGTCTATAATTGGCGGCGATTGGTTATCCGTCGTGTCATTAAATGCTTCTCTTGGTAGGTAAATTCATTTTTAGCGGGTTTTATGAACAAATATCATATATTTAATTATGGTAATTGTAATACCAAATTTAAAATGATTTTATTTAATTCAATTATCCCTTTTAATTATTAACCTTTTAGTTATTAAGTTATTAAAAGGATAAATAAAATAATAATTATCTAGTTAGCTATTAAAAGTTTAAGGAGACAAAGCCCAGGTTCATTTAAAGTTTAGGAGGCGAGGAATAATTTAAACCTATTATTTTGCTACTTTCTCTTCTAATTAAACTTTTTCGGTATGCATCAAAATACTTGTAATCATGCCTCTATTCATTAGAATTTTGGAGCATTATTAACTACTCCGTATTTAGTAATTATCAATTTATCATCTTAAATTATGACCTCAGAATTCAAGCTGTCCTTTAAAAATAACAACATTGCTTAATGTAATTTCACATAATTAAAATTGATTTCCACCATCACTATAACACGTAAGTTTATAATTGTTTATCAATATTTTGTTAGTTAGATCAGAGTTTATCACAAATGGAAGAGAAGTGTGCAATTAATCGGGTCATACTAATTTAGGCCTATAAAAACACCCATTTGTTAGAATTCAAATGTGATTTACGCATGTAGTGGAAGGAATTGATGGGAGGATAGTGATGCTGAATTAAGCATCTTGCCCGCCTGTGTATGTGGTGATAAAATAGAATGACTTTTTAACAATCATTGTAAGGTACATTCATGGAAAACATTGCATATATATAAGCATGTATCATATGTTTTGAGATCACGGAACAAAAATGAATATATATATATTAGATAGTAAAAATATATATATATATATATATATTAATCTCTCTACAGAGAGAATAGAGTAGCAACTCTTGTAATCATTTTGTGTTCTTTGTAACTCGTATAAATAAATATATATATGGTTCCATTTTCGAGCATATATATTATTTAAACTCATTCACACGATTTCCAACCAAATTAATTATCGAGCTAAGGTTCTGATCGAGAAAGATAAAAATATAAAATGGCGAATATGATTCAACCACAAATTCCAAAATTGATGGCCACAAATTATGGGAATTGGAGTATACAAATGAAGGTTCTACTCGGTTCTCAAGATCTCTGGACATAGTTGAAGACGGGTATGCCGAGCCAGAAAATCCGGTATTAGGCGACTCTTAATAATCTTCGTAAAAACAACGCTAAAAGATTCCCGACAAAAATCTGATAAGGCATTATTTGTAATTTTTCAAGGTGTTGACGAATCAACCTTTGAAAAAATATCAGGAGAAACACATCTAAGGAAGCGTGGGAGATTTTACAAAATTATTTCAAGGTGTTGAAAAAAGTAAAAGATGCTGACTCCAAGTAAGTTGCCGGTGATTTTGAAAATATAAAGATGCAAAGTCCAGAGAATGTCGTTGAGTATGTCACTCGTTTGAAAATGGTGACAAATGAAATGAAAAGGAATGGCGAAAGTCTCGATGATGTTCGGGTCATGGAAAAGCTCCTTCGTTCGTTAACAAGAAAATTTGATTATGTTGTGACATCAATCGAGGAGTCAAAAGATTTATCTACAATTTCGATTGATGAGCTTGTGGATTTACCTGCAATTCATGAACAAACCAGATGAATTAATGTAATGCCCGATAACGAAAGGCTTTGCAAAGTAAGGTGTCAATTAGTGAGGATCAAGGTAATAACAGTTATGTACGAGGAAGAGGAAATTATGGTGGCTATAGAGGTAACTATAGAAGTAGATTCGGTGGACAGTAGCGGACAAACTTTTGATGAGGCAGAGAAAAATGAGCTTTTGACCTTACGGGTAGTGGTAGAGATTGAGCCGAGGAAGAGGTGGTTTTCAACCATGAAGTGACAAGTCTCATTTGCAATGTTATAATTCTTGACAGGCTAGTCATTCAGTATGAATGTAGATCAACTCTCAAAGTAAAAGAAATCATTTATGAGTAGATAAAGAAAGATAGCGGAGTGCCATATTCCTCACATATAAAGAAATGAGAATGCAATAAAAATATTTAGTATCTTGACTCGGTGCTCCAACTCTATAATCGTATGTGCGACCAAAAAAATTATTCTGAGAGATAAGTAGTGAAAGCGTCAATGGAGAAGTCACTTTGGTGACTAGAGTCAAAAACTTCTGATAAAAGGAAAGGTACAATAATGATATTATTAAAGAATGGTGATAAGAAGTGTATAAATGATGTCTATTATATACCTGCTTTGAAAAGTAATATCATCAGTCTTGGTCAACTTGTGGAGAAAGGACATGATCATAATTCAAAATCAAGTCCAAGAATTCATTGCAAATGTGGAAATGACAAAGAACCGTTTGTTCACACTCAACATGCAAACGATGGTGCATAAGTGCTTGAAGTCAGTCATTAAAAATGACTCGTGGTTATGACATATGAAATTTGGTCACCTTAGTTTGCGGCTTGAAATTGTGTCAAAACAAAAGATGGTTTAAGGTTTGCTAGAAATAAATGAACCAAACCAATTGTGTGAATCATGTGTTAAAGGAAAACAACATAGACAAAGTTTTGCTATTGAAAAATCATGGAGAGCAAGACGACCTCTAGAAATTGTTCATACGGACATAAATTGGTCGTTAGACATTTGCATCATTGATGGGAGCAATTACATAATATTTATTGATGATTTGTTAGGAAGAAGTTAGGTATATGTTTTGAAAGAAAAAGCGAAGCTCTTGATAAAATCAAGGTTCAAAGTAATGGTAGAAAGGAAAGTGGACAATATTTAAAGATACTTTCGGATCGGATAGAGGAGGAGAGTATACTTCAAACTTGTTTAAAAGCTTCTCTGAACACATAGAAATCAATCGTGGGTTAATGGCGTCATTATCTTTCATATAGAATGGCATTGCAGAAAGAAAGAATCGTATTATTCTTAACATGGTAAGGAGCATGATAAAAGAAAAGCACATGCCAAAAACCTTTTGGGCTGAAGCCATCTTATGTGCAGTTTATTTAATGAATCGTTGTCCATCCAAAAGTGTCAAATACAAGACTCCAAATGAAGCATGGAGTGGAGCGAGCCATCAGTTGGACATCTCCTAATTTTTGGATGTATTGCATATGCACATATTCCTGATCAGAAGAGAAAAAAGTTGGATGACAAAGGAGAAAAATGCATCTTCATTGGATATGACAAAAGAAGCAAACCTAGGACTACATAATCGATGACAAAGGAATTTAATTATCTCTTGTGATGTGAATTGATAAAGCGGTCTTGGAGATGGAGCGATGAAGAAAGAAATATTGCAGGTCTATTTTTTAATGATGATGGAAATGATGATCCGACTCCTCCACAAAGTTGATTCAAACTCCTCAATCAACCCCAAGAACGTCAGGAAATAGCAACAATATGAATAATACCAGTAATTCAGGGGGTGTACAGAGAAAAACACGAAGACTAGATGAAATCTATGATGCAACAAGTCCGGTTGGGAATTTTGATTATTCATTATTTTGTTTAATGGTTGAATGTGATCCAGTAACATTTGAGGAAGCTACTGAAGAAAGTAAATGGAACAAAGCAATGGATGAAGAAATTGGTGCAATCAAGAAGAATGATACTTGGGAACTCACAAATCTTCCGAGACACCAAAAGCAAATACAGGGTGTCAAATGAGTGCATAAGACAAAGACCAGCCAGAAGGAAAAATGGAAAAGCACGAAGACAAAATTTGGTTGCTAAAAGGCGGCTATAGCGAAGATATGGGATTGACTATGATGATGTATTTGCTCGATTGCAAGAAATTGATACATTAGACTTCCCTCTGACAATCATAGAGCCCACGAGAACCACTTTGAAGATATAAATGGACAAAATCGACATTTTAAAATGTTTATTTCAAATAAGAAGTATATATTGAGCAACAACACGAATATATAGAAGAAAGATCCGCGAAGATAAAGTCTATCGACTAAAGAAAGCACTGTACGGATTGAAGCAAGCTCCGCGAGCTTGAAACACAAGGGTTGATGAATACTTTCAGAAGAATGGTTTTGTAAAGAGTCCATATGAGCATGCTCTTTACATAAAAACAAATTCAGGGGGAGATATGATGATAATTTGTTTATACGTGGACGACATGATCTTTTGAGGAAACAACCACAGTATGTTCGATAAGTTTAAGAAAGTATTGGTGATGAATTTGGAAAATGGCGTATATTGGTCAAATGTCTTGCTTTCTTGGTGTTGAAGTCAAGTAAAACAAAAATGGAATCTTTATTATTTTAAACAAAATATCTTGAAAGGAAATACTAAGTTTAAAATGAAAGGAGTACAAGCTTGAGTAAACACACGGTAGAAATAGGAATGAAATTGAAACTAACTCAATAAAGAGAGTCGAGTAAATCCGACATTGTTGAGAATCTAGTTGGAAGTTTGAGGTATCTAACTTTCGACAGGATATTATGTATCACAGTTGGACTGAAATGCTTGAGTACATGGAAAAAGCCAAACAAGGTCGTTTCATTTCTTTGACCAAAAGTTTTGAGAGATATCAAAGGTACATGAATATGATTTATTTTATACGTTCTGAGATTCCAAAGTTAGTTGGCTACTCGAGGCAGTGATTATGGTGGTGACTTGGATGATAGGAAAATTGCTAGGATCGCATTTTATATCGATTCGATATTTTCATGGTAAATCGAAGAAGCAACAAGCAGTTGCTCTCAGCAATATGACCAAAATATAAGCAATGATGCATTGCATGTACTTAAGCAATATGATTGAAGTATATTTTAGGTGAGTTATATTATTCAAAGGAAAAGAAACCGATTCTTATATGTTGATATAGTGATCAAAATATCAACACAGAAGAATCAATATCACATAGTCAGATAAATACATAAATATAAAATATCATTTCATTAGAAGGCAATTAAAAAGACAAATTGTGGGCTGAGTACATTCTGGAAGCGAAGATCAATTACTTAAAATTTTCTGGTAGATTTAAAAGACCGAAGTATTTCAAAATCTGAAAGAAAAGCTCGAAATGCAAACTCGCATTTGAGAAGGAGTGTTAGAATTCAAATGTGATTTGCGCATGTAGTGGAAAGAATTGATAGAGGATATTGATGAAATAAACATACGCCATATATTGTATGTGGTGATAAAATAAAATGACCTTTTAACATCATTGTAAGCTACATTCACAGAAGACATTACATATATGCAGACATGTATCATATGTTTTGAGATGCGGACAAAAAGGCAAAATACATATATATTAGAATAAGTAAAATATATATATATTGAAATCTCATGAGAATAGATAAGCTGAAACTCTTTATAATCATTTGTAATCATTTGTGTTCTTTGTAACTTCCATTATAAATAAATATATATATATATATATATATATATGGTTCTATTTTTGAACATATATATTATTTAAACCCATCATGTTTCCAACAACGGCAAGGTTGGATTTGACATGGTTTGAGCCAAATTTGGTTTAAACTATATAAATTTTTCAATATAATGCACAAAAACAAAATCACAAACAAGAACCCAGAAGCTGTAAACTGATTATTTCGAAATGTAGTACATCAAGCAAAATTCGATAACGCATCATCTACTTTTAAAAGAGTGCAGAATGCAACCATTTCATGTATTTGTCTGAATCTACACAGATGCGAAACATTTTCAAAAATACATATAACTCGATGTGACAAAATAGGTCAGTAGATACAGGAGCTAGCTAGATTTCTATCAGGGTCACTCAGAAAAGCCTACCTTGTTAGCAATGTTGTGGGAAAGGCAGTCCAACCCCATCCATTTTGTAAGATATAATTATATTTGATCAACCCCATCCATTTTGTCTGTTGGCAAATTAGCCAGATCCAAATCTAGGCAATCTATGAAGGCTATTAAAGCAGGAGAACTATCCCCAATCGATGAAGGCTAGAGGAGGATATCCCCCTTCGGGTGGAGGCCTAAGGGAAGGAGGTAAATTTCCCATTGAAGAACCCATATGATGGCCGAATATGTCACCTGCAAAAGAAACAGACATTGTGCTATCAGAAGAAATATATCATTTAAAGAGATACAGTACTCCGATAGACTTACCAAACGGTGCTAAAGCAAGTTGGCTATTAGCAGTAATCCTCTGAGAGTCGATGATATTTGTTCCTAGGAGTAATAAGAAGTAGATTAATATCTGAGCATCATTTCAATAAAGTAAAAACTCGAAAAGGAGCCATTTACCTGCTCCTCCTTGAGCATTAAGCTGTTGTACATCTTTGGATCCCGTGCAATCACACAAATCAATATTAAATTGGGTGAAACCTAACACTAGCTTATTCAAGTTAGAAAAGAATCATCATAATACCGTGCAGTGGGGATCATCGATTTGAGGCAGGGAGGCAGGTGCTTAGTACAGAGGGCTTTGGCTCTCTGGTGACCCACTCCTTGAAGGTGTCTCCTACGCGCCGCCGGAGTATCCCGGAACTGCTTCGAGCAGTAATCGCATTCGTACATCATCACCGCCTCTGGAGTTATGGGTGCTTTCGAACCAACCGTCCCTTCTTTGAGTCATTGTTTAATTAAAAACAAACACTTATTTTGAGCTTTATAATCTCAACATAATTTGTTATTAGCTTGTTTCTTTTCATATAAACATATTCATTCTTATATATTTAAAGAAAATGCAAATTAATTTCATAAGAATTAATTAAATAATGATGAAAATGGCTAAACGCGTTGCTCGTGCAGGCGATATCTCTCGCTGACTTGACGTGGTTCATCATTTCGGTAATGTATGCGTTAAATAAGTCGGTCCCCATCTACAAACTGAATTTATAAGCCAGAGAGTTGAAGCATCTAGTTCATTTTCCCATTTTCAATCTTTATCCAGATGGATAGGATGATGATCTTGATCATGTGTAGCTTTAATTCATTGACAAATTAGTATCTGATATATAGCAATTGGTCGTAATTTGAGAGAAGATTGGATCTTACCAATATAAAATGATTCCTTCCATCGATATTTCCCAAAAATCAAGTGTTTATTGTTGGTCACTTTGTCCAAGATAGGTGGAAGACGGGGTTATTCCTACCAGCGATGATAAAATGTCTTAAATCTGACATTTTGTGATATACGAAACATAATGCACATTCGAGCAATCATCAAATTATCTACATCCGCTCGTAAAGTTGTGGTTGTAGAAGAAATTAAACAGAAGATCGCTCTTAATCCAGGAGCCATTCATTAGCATTCACGTAAATAAATCAATGCAGCTGCTCACAAAACGCAGTTACCATCTCCATGTACATTGATAAATTTTCAATATAAAGGAGGAGCATATCTGGAGGGTAGTCGGCATAAATAGAACCTTGTAGTGGTAATGGTCCGCGATAGGGTGCTTTACGCAATCTCATGGGAGAGGGGGACATTCGGGTTAGTGATGATTGTGTATTCGGTGTCCCGGGGGACGATGGACTACAGATATCTTTAGTTTTAAATGCTCCATGTCCAGTACACCAGTAGAAAAGACTCACTTTGGCAACACGTCTAACACCATTTTCTTTAAGCCTGCTTGTAGGTAATTAGCGAAGGACTTCCAAAGTTATAGATGTCTTGGTTGATTATTTTCATCATGCGTCATTAAGCACTTGTGGAAACTCTATGTCCAACTTTTGCCAATACTCGTGTATGCCATTAAGAGGAATGCTAATCTCTCGATGGATGTAATGCTGTAGTACATGGACACAAGGTAGACCAATGTGTTGTCGAATGTTACAACCACAATTTTGGCAATCGTGACTCCTCTCATACATTTCTTTCAATTTCCCGTTTATTAGATAAAAAGCTTTTATTGATATTTTACGACCGGGTTCTAAAAGGTTAGTGTCTTGATAATAGATTATCAGGACCTAGTTCAGTATATACACTTTTTTGTGTGATGTTTGGTAAGCCAATGAGCTTTATAGAGTGTATGAAATATGGTGTCGAACGGATAGTTCGTACTTTTCAAAGTTCCAACGATCAGGTGATGTTACCTCGAGTTTCAAAGCGGGTTCGAGCATGTGCCAATGATGTGTGACTACAACCGAAATCGGGAATGGTCCACTACAGATCGAGCGCTCAAATAGGTTGTGAATCACGTAGGTAGAAGTTAGATTAGAAGCAAGCGAGACACGATCAGCCAAAATTTCTTTGTCGAGGAATTGTAGAAGTAGTCCCAACAAATTTGACAATATAAAATAAATATTTTTACTTTGATTCAATATCAATAAAGACCATCTTTTTTAAATATTTTTCGTGTACTCGACCTTTTTTTTTTGCATGTTTTGATGTTTACAACAAACTACTTGATTTTCTTGATCTTCATTGTTTTTAGGTATTCTAACATTGAGATAAATTTAATGTTTATGTGAAATGTGAGAACTCCTTCCATGTTTGTAAGGAAATTAGCAAACAACTTTTGTGTTTGTTTTGTAATAAGTCATTTATCCTTTTGTTAGTTTGTTAACTAACAAATTTGACAACTTTTATTTTAGGTGAATTTATTATATTAACATAGAAAGAGTTTGGTTGTATCTATAAAGAGGATTAGCTGGATTTAATCTCCAGATTTGCTCTGCTCAAGTAATTCTCATCATCTTTAACTTTCTTCACTTTAATAATTAATATGGATGGATGCTTTTCTTCTGTGCTTCTTTACTTTATTCTTAATCTGTTTTCTTTACTTCTTATTCACTTCTGTGTTTATTGTTTGATCAACTGAATTTCACTTTTTTTCTTGTATGTAATTTATGAGATATCGATCAATCCAATGTCAATAGCTTTTCATGAAGCAACCATTTATGTGGATCATGTAATCATGTTGATGTCAATAACGAATATATATCATGGTTGAGGTTTTCTTTGATTGCAATTTTCCTACTTGCCAGAGATCATCTAGAATTTTGGAAAAACTGAACCTTAACTTTGATTCATTTGTTGTGGTCTAAAACTATTGGATATAACTTTGGTAAAGCGTATTTCTAGCATAACAGACAGTTGCGATTCTAAGACAAGTAATTATGTAAAGTACGAAAATAAGAGTCATAGATTTAACGTGTGTTAACAATATGTTAGACTAATGTGCAGGCGAGCTCTCTGAGAGCAATTCATGGAGGAACCGATTCTGTTGAAATTTAATGAGCAAACTATGCTCTAGAAATGTATTGCTACCTTGACCGATTCTGCGATTCTAAGACAAGTAATTATGTGAAAGTACCCCGAAATAAAGAGTCATAGATTTAACTTGTATCCTATATGATATGGTAGGAGTAGTAATACAGTGAACTCTGGAACAAATTTCATGGAGAAGACGGATTCTGAACATTAATAGAGACATTATGCTCTAGGACTTGTGTAAGTACTTGAGTTCTAGAGCAGGGCAATGTCTATTTCGGTATCTTGTCGGAAGAGATAGAAAAATAGAATATGATAACTAAGCTATTCGGGGGCAGAAGCTACATTCGATAGGTACCTTGAAAGCATTATTTTTAGGGTTAGAGACTCAAAATCCAAGTGGAGGAGGTATTTATGAGCTCGAAAAAACCTAAAACCATTTTTAGAGCAGCCTCGACTTTGTGCACGTCGGGCCTTGAGTACGTCTTTGGTATCGCGATCAAGTCCCGAACTCCTGCAGCATATGACACCAAAGATCGGGACTTGTGCTGGTTCCAACCTGGTCCCAACTTGATCCCGACCTGCTCCCGAACTTGACTGTCCTCTTCGCCAAAATGGATTCAAGGCACACATTCTGACAGATTTGAAGTCTAGGGATACTTTATGTGATGAAATCATACAGCGAAAGAGTCGTCCTAGTTTTAAGTATGTTTTTTACTTGATCGAACGTAGTGTTAAGACCAGTGGGTGATCGTATCAGGAATTCTGAATGCTAAATTCCCAACTATAGGGGGTTACTTTTGTGTTTTCTCTGAAGCTGGACT
The DNA here is from genome assembly GCA_019722365.1 of Lithospermum erythrorhizon. Classification (NCBI taxonomy): domain Eukaryota; kingdom Viridiplantae; phylum Streptophyta; class Magnoliopsida; order Boraginales; family Boraginaceae; genus Lithospermum; species Lithospermum erythrorhizon. The sequence continues at coordinate 193,089 of JADFUC010002116.1, read as the reverse complement.
AAACGTAATTGGATGAATTGATTGAACTCACACTTGTATCTCAGGTTAATGCGGATACTGACTTCAATGAGCTGCCAAACAAGGAACCATGGCTTTCATCCACTAAATTAGTTGTAAAACCTGATATGTTGTTTGGAAAACGTGGAAAGAGTGGATTGGTTGCCTTGAATTTAGACTTAGCAGAAGTTGCTGAGTTTGTCAAAGCACGCCTTGGTGTTGAGGTAAGCAGCCATGATGTAGAAGCTAGTTTTTAACGCATATGTGAATTCCATAAAACTAAGTTTTTTTTCTTCTTCTTTCTATTATATACCAAGGTTGAGATGGGTGGTTGCAAGGCACCTATTACGACATTTATTGTTGAACCATTCGTTCCACATGAGCAAGAGTATTATCTTTCTATGATTTCTGAGAGGCTAGGGACTACCATTAGCTTTTCAGAATGCGGAGGAATTGAAATTGAAGAGAACTGGGATAAGGTAAAACATTAGGCACAGACTTGCCAAAACAATCCAGAGGAAAATTAATCTACTTTTCTGATTTTTTCAGGTCAAAACAATCTTTCTTCCAACTGAAAAACCTATGACTAAGGAGGCTTGTGCTCCGCTAATAGCTACGCTTCCCTTGGAGGTGGGTGTTATATTCATCATTTCTTATATTTAGTTTTTGGTGATTAATATTGGAGGGGCCTTCATAGCTTTTTTTAGAGCAAGTCAAATCCATTTATGAAACTGACATCCGACAAGTCGATGAGTGTATCAATTTGACTTTGTTGTAGCCTTTTAAACCACAAGGTTGGTCTAAATGATGTTTTTATTCAAACAACATAGACAAGTGCATCTTTGAAGTTTACTGTGCTGAACCAAAAAGGACGCATCTGGACAATGGTGGCTGGTGGTGGTGCAAGTGTTATATATGCAGATACAGTAAGTTTCCTTGAACTAACTAATGATAACCTTAGTATTTAGTAGATAAACCTTACAGTTGTGTGTTTTTGTTAGCAGCTTTCCCTCTCAGACTTCTGTTACATGTTATTTATCCTATGAACCAGGTCGGGGATTTGGGATATGCATCTGAGCTTGGTAACTATGCAGAATACAGTGGAGCTCCAAATGAGGAAGAGGTTTTGCAATATGCACGAGTCGTCATTGATGTACGAAGTCTGCCATCTTGCTACTAAACACATATGAGAAACTATCTTTAATTTGTTTTTCATTGTAAACATATTCCATGAAACTGCTGCAGTGTGCAACAGACAACCCTGATGGACGCAAGAGAGCTCTTCTAATAGGAGGCGGTATTGCTAATTTCACTGATGTTGGTGCTACTTTCAGTGGAATCATTCATGCTCTCAGGGAGAAGGTTTGACTAAATTAACGTTGTAACAACAGAAGTTTTATAGTGTAGCCTCTCACAAAAAGAAACGTAACACCTATCTTACGAAGTTTTGAGATTTGCAACTTTTAATTATTCTTGGTTTTATGATTGATTAGGAATCCAAGTTAAAAGCATCCAGAATGCACATCTATGTCCGAAGAGGTGGTCCCAACTACCAGACTGGTTTGGCTAAAATGCGTGTCCTTGGAGTGGAGTTGGGAGTTCCAATTGAGGTTTGAGCCAATTCCTTGTTATGCAGATGTTTTTCTCTATGTTTGGATTGTAGACCATTGGTTACAAATTCACTAATTTGCTCGAGATGAGGATACAAGACGACTGTGTCACAAGTTTTGTCGTAGCTTTATAATATTAGAGGATGGTAGAAGATTGTTCATTGCTACTACTCAAAACTACTCCGTATTATAGAGTCTACAAACATGGTGTAGCTGAAGTCATGGTAACTATTATAGAGTTAACAAAAAATGATACCGCAACATTAGTTTTTCCTTCTGCCACCTACTGAACACCTTCTTATTCTCACTGCACCGAAAACCTAACTTGGTTGGTTACATCCCAGCTTATTGTATACTCTCTTGTTTCAGGTTTATGGACCTGAAGCCACCATGACTGGAATTTGCAAGCAAGCTATTGATTGCATCATGTCCGAAACTTAGTACCATCGTCCTTTTCAGTTGGTTTCGTTGTCAATGCAATTGAGGGTCTTAATATGGTCACAACAACCTGAGATCGCCACCAGCAAACCTTGGATTAAATATTTCTCTTGATTTCTTTTGATTGATATGACTCCTGACTACTGTTTGCAATAAAGGAAATATTGTAACTTTTGTTATTGTTCCTTATAATATTCTGGTTTGCCTGAATAGTATTCGAGACGCATAATAATAATTTTTTTTTTGAAGAAATAGTAAGTCATGACTACAAATACAAGTAAAATATGAAAGAAACACGGAGTAGCTTATTTGGCAAGATGATCTTTGAATTACTATTTTTTCAATTAACATATGAGCTTAGTTTTGTTTTTAAATAAATAGTACTCCGTAATATGGAAATATATTGAAATATAAGTAAGCCTAGTGTTGGTTTTAATTTAGTTTATGATCATATACGGATTAACATATACATAAACAAGAAAGAATGACAAGTTTGACACTTGAAAATTTGAATTGAACAAATACTCATTTGAGTAACATTTGATGATTATTCTTTTCTAGTTAAGTAAAAGGGACTGACTATAAATTCTGAGTTATTCACTCTGTCAAAATAATTGACGTTTAATTTTTTTTGAAATTGAGCTTTTGTGATCAATTAGTAATTATTCATTCTATTTTAAAATATAAAATTTATATAATTGGATTCGTCTTTAAAATACTTTCATAATAATTTTTAATTTTTTAATAATTTAATTAAAAAGTAATTGAATAATAAAGATTTTTATATTATTTTGGATTGAAGAAGGGAGTAGTATATAACTACTCCGTAGTAGATTGTATAGTGATGTAACTTAACATCTTACCATATTCAATTTTTAGACCTCTCTGGGTTTTGCTCTATCTTCGAGGAAGATCTACTTTTCTAGGTCTTAGGCGGCACTAGAATTTTCGGGCCAACTCATTGAGTCAACAGCTTTCCCTTTCGAGTCATTATTTTCAACGATACAGGAAGTATTGTTGGCGTTTAATTTAGTTTTCTTTTCTTTTTGGTGTCTTCCTATTTAGAATTTTGGAGAAGTTTTTAGGAGGGGTAGGAGGAGTTTTTACTAACCTTGTTTTTCTTTTCCTCTCTTCTATTTCTCTCTTATTTTTTGTAGGTACTGCCATTATCATTGACGAAGGAGATTTGTCTTGGGGCATTGAGAATTGACTTAGCACGTGGATCTCGTCTTACTTTTTCAGTTAGCGTGACTTCATTCTCTCGGTGTTCCGGTAGTTCAGTGTGGGTGTTGTTCATTTTGGGTATGGAGTCGGTTGGCGGGAGTTTGGGGTCGTGTCTGCGGAAGGGGATGGTGGAGAAGGTGTTTGTGCCTGATGTTGCATACGATATAGTGGAGGAGAAATATCAGTTCAGTCTCATTGGTGAATTGGTAACGAAGAAATTTCTGTCTTGAATCTTCAAAGATATAAATCGGATCTTTCTTGGGGGAGAGGCGGGAGGGAAGTCGGGAGGAGTGCAAGTACTCGACATGGGAATGAACCTCTTCCATCTTGTGTTTAGTGATGATAGCCATATGAATCGTACACTTCAAGGGGAACCGTGGCTCTTCGAGGGGTATGCAATTGTGTCAAGCCGCTAGGAAGTGGAGATGACAATCCAACAAGTGAAGCTGGAGTCTATTCCTTGTTGGGTTCAAATATGGAATCTACCTTTGGGTTATGTTGACGTGGACTTCGTTCGTGCTATAGGTGCCCATATTGGTGAAGTTCTTGAGGTTGATAAGAGAAGTATAGAACAAAAGGCGTGGGAATTACACATTAGAGTCGAAGTTCGAAGCAGTCACAGACGAACCCTAAAAATAGGAGCTCGGTTCCATGCGGGGCCATAAAAAGTCAGTGGCATATCGCTGCTAGGAAGCTGCGATGTTTGTCATGTGGTATGTCGGGCATGAAGCGTCCTGATTGCAAGGATAAATTCGTTGATGAATCAAGGCGGATAATTAGAGATAACAAATTTGATAGTTGGAAGTTGGTACATAGAATTACGAAGGGTCTGAGGAAAGAAATCGAGATTATTGGCGGTGGGATTCGGCCATTATGAAAAAGAGAAGGAGGATATGTTTGAGAATGGAGGGATAGGTGGGAGGCGGAAAGTAAGGTCGAGGAGGGCGTGATAGGTGGTCTAGTTGAGGATCTCGAGGAATCGCTTACTGGCGGGGAATAAAATTCTTTGAGTGGTTCTGTAGGCACAATGTTGTGGGCCCATCGAATACTAAAGCTACAAGTTCCGTGACTCAAAAAAGCAAATATGTCAAAGCTAATAGTGGTGGTATTCTTGAAATTTGGTGTTCAAGAATTTAAGAGCCAAATTCGGGAAGACCAGAGGTACATAGAGGATTTGGGGGTGTCGAATCCTGGAGCAGGGAGGTAGAGGTGGTGGAAAAGCACGGTTATGAGAGATGGTAAAGGGCAGGGGAAGGAGACTATCAGAAATGCAGGTGGCGTTAATTGGAGATGCCGGTCAGTGACTCCTCTCTAGAGTTAAGTTGGGGGTAACATGGAAAATGAAACCATTGAAAACTTGGAGCAACTCTTTTGCCTTTGAAAGTACAAGAATTGATTTTTCCATTGGATGTTTACAAAATTACGGTTAAAGAGAGTCTTTGTTCAAGAGAAAAATATGGTAAGCGAGGGAGGGCGGGTAGAACATTTCGGAACACTAGCACGATAGAGGTCAAATTTTCAGCCGAAGAAGAAGACTTTCAAAGGTTTGGTCGAGGCCTCTGGCCCGAGCGAGATAGGAAGGTTGTTAGAATTTGGGGATCAATTAGCATAACGATTTATGGGGAACTACTTTTGGGTATGGAGAACGTCAGCGGAGGTGGTTGTGGAGGATGTCACGAAGCTCAGAGATGAGAGGGGAGAGTTATACGATCTGAGTGGTCAGAGGCGGGGATCAACTTGTACTTGAGTTGGGTGGCAAGTGAAAAAAAGGGTGGAGGTAGCCGGCCAGATACCGCCCCCAAATTTTAGATGAGGATCATTTGTTGGAGCCATCGGGGTGTTGGGGAAGACTTGGGTGAGTTGACTAATAGGAATATATGCACTTAGCATATTCTGATGTTATTCTTTTGAAAATAAAAATAAAGAAAAAAAACAATTAATTCTTTAAGATTTTACTTTAGTTTATTATTAATTCGATTGAGTATTGCTAGGGTATTACTATTATGTGGAAGGAAGAGAATCTCCATCGGAGGGTCTCTCATTGGTTTGTTGGGGGTAAAGTGAGCAGGGAGGGTAGAAGAGAGAGATTGGTTGGGTTCTTCGTTTATGCCGGTTATGCCCGAGGCCAGGAGGAAAAATCGGTTAGAAAGTAGTAGATCTTTGAAAGCTGACGGAGGAGGTGAGAGGTAGTGCTTAATGGATGATTTTAATGATAATGTCGGCGGATGAGAGTTAGAGAGGTGTGGAGCATTTGGGCTAGTTTGGAGATGTTCCGAGTTTTGTTAAGAGTAATGCAAATTGCTGAACATTGGGTATATAGGTTACCCATTTACTTGATGGAATAAGCGCGAGGAATCAAAGTGGATTTAAAAGGCAAGATTAGATCGAACTCTTGATAATTCTCAATGGTGCTTGGAGTTTCCAAAGTGAGGTGTACTCATTTAGCCATAGGCGGGGGTAGATCATTGTCACTTTATTATTGGACACGGAGAGTCCCGTATTAGAGAAGGCCAAAGCGAAAGTTTGTTTTTTATAAACGTTAGGTGTTAGGTAAAAGAGGCGTGAGCATGTCATTAGGAGAGCTTGGGAATACTACTATTGAGGGATCGAGGTGGATTCGTTGGTAGCGAGAAAGATCAAACTTGTTCGAATGGCGCTGATAAGTGGTGCAAGAACAATAATTTAAAATGCGAAAGTTTGAATTGATGATCTCGAGCAAAGGTCGGACAACTTTTGAATCTTCCATTCTTGACAGGAAGAGATTTTTTTTTTGGTGCTTGAGAAAAGTTTGGATAAAGCATGGCAAGGGAAAATTCTTGGAAGTAAGGTCTAAGGGAGAAATTCTTGCAGAGGCAGGACAGAATGCAAGATATTTCCATCGTCAACTTTGATTGGCGGAGGCGGAACTTGTTGTGGGGATGGAGAGTCACGAGGTATGCATTGGCAAGAGGGAGGCATGCAAAGTTGAAGAAATTGTTCTTGATATTTTACTAATATGTCGGGGCTAATAAAAACTCCAAACCCGAGTTGGCAAGCAATGCGGTGGATCCAAGTCCTTGATAGAATGAATGCTCGATTAATAGGGCCATCGCTCTTGAAAAACGAAGAGAAATTAGAAACCTGCTTGTCTTTGAGATGCGGTTAGAAATCTCCCGGCCGGATGGTATGTGATAACTTTTTCAATCTTATTGGCATAGTATATCTCTTGATATTATTAGGTATTTGTTGTGATTTTTCTTCTTTCGTTTATTAGATTACGTATCCATACTCATATAGCAAAAGACCACAAAAACTTTGTCACCCACAGTATGTTTGAGTTGCTTGATAGGCATGTAATATTGTAGTTAAGATTGTTAGTAAGTTATATGACTAATCGATATCGCCTATTTTGATGGAATTATTCGCGGAGAACTAAAGTGCATTTTTACTGTCGAGAATGATCTCTGATAACATTTTAATTGCTCACGAGGTCCTCCATTTTATGAATCATTCAAAGTCGGTTAAAAATGTCAATATGGCGATCAAATTGGACATGAGTAAGGCCTACGATAGAGTCGAATGGTGTTTTTTGGAAGCTATCATGTTAAAAATGGGTTTCTGTAGACGATGGGTTGATTGGATTATGTGTTTGGTATCTGCTAGTTCTATAGTTTTTACGATTAATGGGTGCTCCCGAAGGTTTGTTAGGCCGACTATGGGGATCCGACAGGGTGACCCTTTGTCGCCATATTTGTTTCTTATTTGTGCGGAGGGGCTTGGCGTGATGATGGAAGCGGTAAAAATCTGTCGGGCATCAAAATCACCCGGAAAAGTCCGAGTATTAGCCACATCTTATTTGCGGATGATACCATCATTTTTGGGAAGGCTTCGAGGAATGAAGGGGCTGAAATTATGCGGATCTTGAAAGATTATGAGGAGGCTTCGGGTCAAAAGGTTAATATGGGAAAATGTTCGTTGAGTTTTTCTCCACTCACGGGACAGGACACGAGGCATGAAATACTAGATATTATGGGAATGAGGGAGGTCAAGGATCAAGGAAAATACTTGGGTCTTCCATTGCAAGTGGGTCGCACAAAGAAAGAGATTTTTCCACTTCATTCAGGCCAAACTTGAGAAAAGAACTAGTGGGTGGAAAGGTAAATTATTATCCCAAGCGGGGAAGGAGGTGATGGTAAAATCGGTAACGTCAGCCATTCCAAACTTTGTTATGAACTGTTTTCAACTTCCTATGGGTATTATTGATGAATTGAACAGGATAATGGCGAAGTTTTTTTGGACTACTGGTGATGGCGATAAGGGTGTTCATTGGAAAGCGTGGGACAAGATGTGTGATGAAAAATTAAATGGGGGGCTTGGCTTCAAGGATCTAGAATGTATGAATTTGGCGTTATTAGCTAAACAGGGTTGGAGGATAGCTACTCAAGAAGCTTCACTACTGTTTAAATTGCTAAGGGGAAGTATTTTAGACATACATCGTTTTTACATGCAAAGTTAGGAGCTAACCCCTCGTATGGGTGGCAAAGCTTGCTTGAAGGTCAAAAGGTTCTTGATCGGGGTATCTGGTGGAGAGTTGGCGATGGTCGTAGCATAGACTTGTGGACTGAACCTTAGGTACTTTCCTTGCGGAAAATAGATTTAAAAGTCAAGTGGGGAGAGGCAATGATATCCGGTGGGTGTCATAATTGATAACTAATGGTGCTTGGGATAAACGGAAGATCGAGACCATCTTGGGAGGGGGTGGCCGTGTTGGAGGTGATGTCCATTCCTTTAAGCCGGAGTGAAAATAGAGACAAGCTTTTTTGGCATCACACAAAAAGTGAAGGGTGTATCTTCGTCTTCGAGGTTACAAGTATTAACAAGACATGAAAAAAAATGGAAGTTAAGAAGGGATATCAAAGGGAGAGAGTAGCAATGGTGATGTTGTCGACCCTTGCTGGAAGAGTTTGTGGGGGATGAATATTCCATACGCATTAAAATCTTTTGTGTGGAGATGCTGCATAATATTCTTCCAAAAGAGCGTTCCTTGAAGGGTATTCGAATTGATTAGTGTATTTGCAAGTCTGAGTGAGGATTTACTACATTTATTTCTATCTTGTCAGTACTCTTACAGGAGGTTACGGTTTATACCGATCCACTTCGTACTGATGGAGGTCCGTGGACAACATTTAAGAATGGAGGCGTTTATTACAACTCAATTCAAAGCATGAGGTTATCTAATTTGTTGGAAGCTTAATTGCTTGTGTACTGTGGTGTTTATGGAAGGCTAGAAATAATGTGGTCTTTGGGGAAGCTAACTCAAGTGAAGACTCCATTTGACAGGAAGGTTATGTACTATATGAAAGTTACCAGGGAGCTAATGCAAGAACAAATCAGCTTCCTCAGTGAAAAAATATGTAGTACTGTGAAGCTTAGCAGGGATGGATAAGACCAATGAGGATGGTTGAATTAATACGGAATCACGGGCTGAACAAAATATCAAGGTTGAGGCATTTCTTTGGATGTGTGATATGCGTGGTAATGATGGTGATTTCAAGGGAGCTTGTTACACAAGATTATCACGGTGGAGGCCATGGCAATAAGGATGGTTTGGAAGTTCATTCGTGACCATAGGCAAAGAGTGGAGATTGAGAGCTCTTTGGAAAGCGAGGTGTTACACAAGTCTTTGAATACAAACAACAGGCCCCTACGGATGTCGAAATAGTGGTGAAAGATATACTTTATCTCGCTAACATAATGGAGGTAAAATTCCACTTTATCAAAAGAACACTCAACAATGTTGCACACTCGATTGCGCATTGGGAGAATGATAATTCCAAGGCTGACATGACCTTCTAAATCCCCCATTGGCTATATGGCCCTTTTACACGATTGTACTTAGTTTATTTATTCTTTATTCTTTGTTTACAAACGAAACTTTATCTTTATTGATTTGTCATTTTAATGATGAAAAGAGTGAACTACCACATAATGCTGCGGTTGTGATCAACGATCAATACCAGTTGGTAACTAACAAGAAAGTAAACAAAAGTAAAGAACACACAAAGTAGTAGCAATTCGGATAAACCCTACGTAAAGGCCCGAGAACATGAGGAAATTTTCACTATAAATAAGTTGGCCACAAGTGAGGGTCTTAAAACAAAGCGATCCACGTTTCACGATACTAATGGCTTATTCAACTTAGCTTCTAAGACTAAGACCTCTATCTATGTTACTCCGCATCGATACTATCCCGATTACTCGGTAATACAATCTCAAGAAAAACACTTGATGATTGTCGCTTCAACTTGATAATGTTGTAACAACCGTCACGTTAGTTAGAGAAAAGTATTGAATCCTTTAACACAAAATATGATCTACACTAAACAAAACAGTTTGTATTCTTCAATTTGCGGCTTAATCTTCATTTTATTAAATTGTCTTGATAATTTAGCTTCTTCAATTTAACACCCATATATAGTCTTAGAGCTGCAAGGGTTTTGAGTGCATCTTATGGAAGGATGTTTGATGAAGATCCGCCACTTTCCATAAGTGAAATAGGTTCTCTACATCCACGTGACACTGCTTTCTTTAAAATACTTGAATGTCAGCAATTTCCTTCGGATTCTTGGATAGAAAAGCAGACTTCGCCGCAGAATTAACAAGGCAAATCATGAGTAAGCCAAGGCGCCGTCGTTTAACACTTGATCGAATAAAGTCCATATATTTATACGTGGCCTTGAGTATAAATGATCAATGGTAAATGAAAAACTAAATGCGTCGCTGTATTTAATAAATGATATTAAATATCGTTTGAGTAAAAAAATGTATAAGTAATAATAAATAGTCCGTAATAATTACGTTTTATAAAGTTTATCTAGAAGCAAAAAGGAGAAAAATGATGAATATTATTGTTAATAACAACGCGTTGTCTGAAATAAATAGAAAAAAAGAAAGAAACGCTGCCCCAAAAAAGTATCGTTAGGGTTTGATCTGAGCAATAAGCAATTCCATTAGATTGTTGGTTTTGTGTAATGGGTGAGCTTTATCCCTTGCACACCATTTGGAAGGTTTCAGTTGTGATATGGGCTTTTGTTGCAGCTCCGATAATGGGGTTGAGCTCCGATTTGGACAAATCAGCTTTGTTAGAGTTGAAGGCTGCTCTTTCCGACTCCTCTGCCTTGTTATCCACTTGGGTTTCTTCGAATCACTGTTCTTGGTCTGGAGTTACTTGTGATGTCAATAATCGTGTCGTCGCCTTGAATATCTCTCCTGCTTCTTCTTCTTTTAAGATTTCTCACTTTCCCTTATATGGCTTCGGGTTACCCAGATATTTTTTCACTGGTAAACCTTCCGTTTCTGGGAACTTGCCTTCTGCTATTGTCAACTTAACTCACCTTAAGGTTCTTTCTCTTCCATTTAATCAATTCTCTGGTCAAATACCCCTTGAGATATGGAATATGGAGAAGCTAGAGGTTCTTGATCTGGAAGGGAATCGGATTAGTGGAACTCTGCCTTCTAGGTTTAAGGGCTTGAGGTCTTTGCGTGTTTTGAACTTGGGCTTTAATGAGATTCAAGGGCAGATTCCACTTTCCTTGTCTGATTGTGTAGCTCTGCAAATCTTGAATTTAGCTGGAAATAAACTCAATGGCTCCATTCCCGGAGATGTTGTTGGTGGGTTTAGAGATTTGAGGGGTCTTTACTTGTCCTACAATCAGCTTAGTGGACCAATCCCGAATGAAATCGGGGATAATTGTTGGAAGCTTGAGTTTTTGGAACTGTCGGGTAATTTCTTAACCGAAGAGATTCCCAAGAGTCTGGGGAAGTGCAGAGGGCTGAGATCAATCCTACTGTTTTCAAATATGTTGGATGGGTCTATTCCCCCTGATATGGGACAGTTGAATCAATTGGAAGTGTTGGATGTCTCGAGAAACAGCCTCAGTGGTGCTCTACCATCTGAGCTCGGAAACTGTTCCAAGTTGTCTGTTTTGGTGTTATCAAACTTGTGGGATCCTCTTCCTCTTACATCGGATCTGTCCGATGATATCTCCTCCATGAAGTTGGCATTCACAAATGATGAATTCAATTTCTACCAAGGAAGTATTCCTGCTGAAATCGTAAGACTTGATAGCTTGAGAATGCTATGGGCTCCTAGGGCTACTCTTGAAGGGAAGCTTCCCGTTGATTGGGGTGTATGCAATAACTTAGAAGTGGTGAACTTGGGACAGAACTACTTCGTGGGAGGAATACCTCAGGGTCTCGTTGAGTGTAAGAGCTTGGATTTTCTTAATCTGAGCTCAAATCATCTCGGTGGAAAGCTCTTTGACAGACTCCCTGTTCCATGTATGTCTGTCTTTGACATTAGTCGCAACAATCTGGTTGGTTCAATACCAACATTCTATTCTAATTCTTGTGTTCAAAGTCAACCCATGAGAGCAGTTCAAATCAATGATCCATCATCAGCATATGTAATGTTTTTTGCTCAAAGAACACAGTCTATGATTCCTTTACCATCATTTGGAGATGGAAATGATCGCATTGTGTTTCATAATTTTGGAGGTAACAATTTTACAGGCTCTTTGCCAGCGACAACTATTGCACCAAGCATGTCTGGTGAGAGGACTGCTTACGCATTTCTGGTTGGCAGGAACAAGCTTACAGTTCAATTTTCTGAAATTTTGTTCGAGAAGTGTAGAGATGTGGGCAGTATGCTTATCGATGTCAGCAGTAATTACTTGACTGGTCATCTCCCATCTGATATTACTGCAATGTGTCGGTCCCTCACCTACCTAGATGCATCTTATAATCAGATTACTGGTTCCATCCCTGCTAGTTTTGGTAGTGTGCATTCTCTTATTGCTCTAAACTTGAGTTCAAACATGCTTCAAGGTGAAATTCCAACTAGCCTTGGTGAACTCCGAAGCCTCAAATCTCTTTCTTTAGCTAACAACAATCTGACTGGCTCCATCCCTGCCACCCTGGGTCAGTTGCATTCTTTAGAAGTGCTGGATCTTTCTACTAATTCTATTTCTGGGGAGATTCCAAAAGGTCTTGCAAATTTAGTAAACTTGACGGTGCTGCTGCTCAACAATAATAAATTATCAGGACCTATTCCCCCGGAAATGGCTACTGTGGCCACTATGTCAAATTTTAATGTCTCATTCAACAACTTGTCGGGGCCGTTGCCTCAGAATGGTAATACGATGAAATGCAGTAGCCTTCTGGGAAATCCTTTTCTGAGATCATGCAATGTGGTCTCTCTAACGTCGCCAGGTTCAGATCAACAAGCAAGAGCCGGGGATGCAACGAGTTATGCTGCTTCTCCTTCTTCTCCTCACAAAGGAGGGTCCGATGGTTTCAATTCTATTGAGATTGCATCGATCACATCTGCTGCAGCTATTGTGTCTGTACTTATTGCTCTCGTCTTTCTTTTCTGTTACACCAGAAAGTTGTACCCGAGGTCTCGCGTTAGTGGGTCTGTTCGGAAGGAGGTCACTGTCTTCACAGACATTGGGGTGCCATTGACATTTGAGAATGTTGTGAGTGCGACTGGGTGTTTCAATGCAAGTAATTGCATCGGTAATGGGGGTTTTGGAGCTACATACAAAGCTGAAATTGCCCCTGGAGTTCTGGTGGCAATTAAACGATTAGCTGTGGGGCGATTCCAAGGGGATCAACAGTTTGATGCAGAAATAAGGACTCTGGGGAGGCTTAGGCATCCAAATCTGGTCACTTTAATTGGATATCATGCTAGTGAGACGGAGATGTTTCTCATTTATAATTACTTACCTGGGGGTAATCTGGAGAAGTTTATTCAAGATAGGTCCACCAGGGCCGTCGATTGGAGAGTCCTTCACAAGATTGCTCTGGACATAGCCCGTGCACTTGTCTACCTGCATGATCAGTGTGTACCTCGTGTTCTTCATCGTGATGTGAAGCCAAGCAATATTTTACTAGATGAGGACTACAATGCATATTTATCTGATTTTGGGTTGGCCAGACTTCTTGGTACTTCAGAGACTCATGCAACTACAGGTGTTGCTGGGACATTTGGATATGTTGCGCCTGAGTATGCAATGACTTGTCGAGTGTCTGATAAGGCAGACGTTTACAGTTATGGGGTTGTACTACTTGAGTTAATATCAGACAAGAAGGCCCTGGATCCATCATTTTCTACTTATGGGAATGGGTTCAACATTGTTGCTTGGGCAAGCATGCTGTTGCGGCAAGGCCGTGCGAAGGAGTTCTTTACTGCTGGTTTGTGGGATGCTGGACCACATGATGACTTAGTTGAGGTTTTACACTTGGCTATTGTCTGCACAGTGGACTCTCTATCGACCAGGCCTACAATGAAACTGGTGGTAAAACGGTTGAAACAACTTCAACCGCCTTCTTGCTAGCTAGCTCTAGCTGCATGGACATTTAAAAGGGCATAGAAATGAGAAACTAGTCCCCGTGGCCTTGGACATGAAGATTTTCCTTTTGTGATCAGGGCTGCATTTAGATGTAGGTCTAAAATTGTAGTTTGTTGTACATTTGTAGTATAGGTTTGTTGTGATATTATTATTACCCCTATTTTTCCATCTCATGTCCCTACTAGAGGGTATGTTCAGTTGTAGAAGAGTGCAGAAACACGACCTGTAATTGTATCTCATTAATTTAACTACAATTATCCATAGAATGTAGGATGTATTTCACCCTGGAACAGCAATAGCCCCCCTCCCTTTTGCTCTCATTCTTCTTACTGAAATCTGCAGTATATTTCGTGCTATGTTTTTTGCTCCAGCTGTTACCTTACTCACCCGACACCATCTTTTTTTAAATCACCCATAACCATCTTTATTGGGCTCACTTTTATAAAGCAAAGTAAAGAAAATTATCATGTTTTTATATATTATCTTTATATATACTAGTAAATTCGTACGTGCATTGCCGTGGAGCATGTATATGAGAAATAATAATTATTTATCGATTATGAAATCTTATCGTCTTAATGTATGTCAATTGTTGAAATATATAGAAAAATTAAGTGATAATTTAAATGTGATTTTTGATTACTTATATGTTGGATAACTATGAGATTTAATTCTAATATGATGAAATAAATCAAAATAGTCGTTTCTATATTATTATTAGTGTTTTACAAATAACAACAATTAGAGATATCACGAAAGCGTATTTATCTTCACATATTGAGCATTAATAATATTCAAGAAATGGATTTCGTATTTACTTTTGATAATGACATATCTAGTTTATTCAAACAATATTTAGTATCGCATTATCTCAGTTCATCTTCTTCATAAAATGAAGTAAGTATTATAAGATAGATAAATGAGTCAACTTCAAACTTAAGCATATTATTTTTATTTATGTAATTTAGTTATTTCTTTTGAGTACAATAATAGAGAAGAGTCGAAGTAAATTGCAGAGTTGAAGTTCATATTTAAAGTGTTAATCAACATATTTAAAGTGTTAATCAACATATTTTCCAACTACATCATTACCATAATAAGAAAGAGTTAGCATGCTTATTAGATGTATAAAGAAATTTAGTGAGTTGTGTTATCTTTGTGACCTCTATGTAACTTCTTTAAAAAATTTGTAATCAGTTTAAAACTTGGCTTACGTACAGTACATATTTTTTATAACATTCTACTTTCGTATGGTAGATGAATTTACCTTCTTGTTTTGTATATGAGTGTTTTCCTTTGTAATTACATAGTTTGAGAATGGTTGAAAATTAGCAGTAGATTTAATAATTTAAACAAAATACAATTTATCTATCCATTTATTTTTATAATAGTGGAGTTTTAATATAATTTCTCTATCTATTTATTTATGATAATTCATTTATAATAATTCCCAATACAATGATGTGGTTGTAGTTTGAATTAATAACTTTTTAACATATAATAATCATAATAATAAAATAGTAATAAAAAATTCAATTAATTAATTGTATTAGGAAATAGTAAATATAGTCAAAACAAAAATGAAAAAACACATATTTTACCTATTCTTGTTATTATTATTATTATTATTAATATTATTATTATTATCAATATAAATAGTTGGTTTTCATTCATGACAATGGTCCTTAAAGTAGATTATATGAATGAAGCGGTGAAAAGAATGTCGAGTTATGGATTAGTAGATCGATTTGTCCATTTTGTAAGCATAGATGGATTAGATGAAAGATTTTGAAAAGTTTTCGGTTGGCATGTAAGAGTTATTTAATTTGTTAAGTTTTATTATAGGATTGTTTTAGGGCCTTTCATTTATTCGTATAATTATTTCATTTATTCTATAAAGAGCGTTTTTGAAGCTAAATAAAGTCATCAAAATTAAAGTTAAATAATCATTGAGACCATTTCAATAGTTTTTTAATTTTAAAATATATATGATATGATAATAATATTAATGCATTCAGTTAGCATAAAATAGTGCATAAAATATAAACAAAATACATATAATATAATTGTTAAATTTGAAAATGAAAAATATACGTCTGAAAATTCTTACTATGTATCCACACACTTTTATAAGTATATAGATAAAAGTAAGTGAGTGAAGCTCCACGCTTAGTCATCACAACATCCCTGTGTATGGCTTTTAATATTTTTTTGCTGTTTTTTTTTCCTTTTTTTAAACTCGATAAATCAATACCAGATTATTTAATAAATTTTCTAAAGAAATATTTTTAGCTGGTCTCGACTCCTGGATATGGTGCAAAATTAATAATTCGGGTTTTTTTTCCGTTCCTTTTTCATTTTTTTCTTTTGCAATTATCAACTACTGTAGAAGCTCGATAAATTAATACTTGATTCTTTAATAAACTCATAAGAAAATAATATTTTGGCGGTCTTAAACTAGGGATAGGGTGCATGGTATTGATTTTAATAAACTCTCAAAAATAATATTTTTGGCGGTCGACTAGGGGGATAGGGTGCTTGGTTTTTTTACACACCACCTTTTACCTGCCTTTTACACATATATATATATATATATATATATATTACTATTTTTCCTTTTTTAAACTTCGATAAATTAATACTCGATTATTTAATAAACTCTCTAATTTTTTACCCGATGTCATTTCCGGGGGATAGGTGCTAAATTAATAATTTGTATTTTTGATTCCTTTTTCATTTTATATTTGCAGTATAACTCACGTAGAAGCTCGATAAATTAATACTCGATTCTTTAATAAACTCTTAAAATATATTTTTTGGCAGTCCTACTCGGTGATAGGTACTTTCATTACTCGGTCGTTAATAAACTCTCTAAAAATAATATTCTGGCCGGTCTCCCTCGAAGGAATAGGGTTTTTTTTTTTTACATCTTTATATATATAAAGAGTGAAGTGAGGTGAGCTCCACGCGTGGTCATACGTTTGGCCACGAGCTTGGCTCTTTTTTTTTTTGCTATTTTTTTTAAACTCGATAAATTAATACTCGATTATTTAATAAAATTCTACAAGACAATATTTACTTGCGGTCTGGAAGGCTTCAAAGGGGAATAAGATTGCTAAACTAATAATTACGTGTTTTTCCGTTCCTTTTTCATTTTATATTTGCAATTATATCGGCTTCTTGTAGAAGCTCGATAGAATTAATCTGATTCTTTAAACTCTTTAAAATAATATTTTTAGCGGTCCTTACTTTCGGTGATAGGGTCATTTCATCTTCGATTAACAATAAGCTCTAAAATAATATTTTTGAGTCGGTCCGACTTCGAGAATGGATACTTGATTTTTTGTTTACATCTTTATATATATAAGTGAAGTGAGTGAAGCTCCGCGTGTGTCATACGTTTGGCCTGACGGCTCTTTTTTTTGCTATTTTTTGTTCTTTTTTCTTAAACTCGATAAAATAATACTCGATTATTTAATAAACTCCCTAAGACAATAGAAGGTCGATAAATTAATAATCGATTATTTAATAAACTCTACAATATAATATTTTGGCGGTCTGGAAGCTGGATGGGTGTTAAATTAATAATTCGTGTTTTTTTTTTCGTTCATTTTTTATTTTTTATTTGAAATTATCAACTACTATAGAAGCTCGATAAATTAATACTCGATTCTTTAATAAACTCTCTAAAATAATATTTTTGGCGGTCCGACTCGAGAGATAGGGTACATTAAGTATTTTATTTAGTTCCTTTTTTTCAATTATCAACTACTGTAGAAACTCGATAAATTAATACTCGATTCTTTAATAAACTTTCTAAGATAATATTTTTGGTGAGTCTCGACTCGGGGATATGGTGTTTGATTTTTTTTTTACAATTATCATCTACAATAGAAGCTCGATAAATTAATAGTCGATTATTTAATAAACTATCTAATATTTTTGGCGGTCCCGACTAGGGGATAGGGTGCTAAATTAATAATTCATGTTTGTTTCGTTCCTTTTTCATTTTAGCTCGATAAATTAATATTGATTGCACAGTCATATGCTTGGGGGTTTGGATTTTTTTTGCAATTATTAACTATAGTAGAAACTCGATAAATTAATACTCGATTATTTAATAAACTCTCTAAAATAATATTTTTGGTCAGTCCCGACTTGAGGATAGGGTGGTAGATTAATAATTCTCTAAAATTATAAGATAATATATTTTTGATAATTCAGTTAAGTTTAAACAACTGCAACTTTAATTGAACCACATTAAGTGTAATAAGTTGTGTGATTACAGCAATGGTCATTATTTTGCAACTTCATGAAGTTCTTGAACTATGTAAGAATTATTACAAAACTAATATTGGTCGGTCGTTAATCTTTTAATAATATTATAACAGTTAATCTCGTATTTAGATGAACAATATTTTGATCCGTAAATTGACGGCCTCCTTAGCTTGTCAATACTAAACATTATTATTTGCTTATATTAAATATTGTTTTTGCCAATATTAGCTGACCACTCTTAGCTTTACAGTTTACATCATCTAGCAACTTTCGGCCACCACATGTGAGGCAAAATCAGGTAACATTCATTTATTAGTCCTTATTTTTAAGAATTCTTCAACTCCGTTTACTTACCACTGCACATGCAATAGCCTATAACATAGATAGAAGAGTTTAGAGTAAAATTTATTGAAATGATATTGACATTATAAAGTGAAAATGGGGTGACTAAACCCCCATTCAATTCTTAAGATGATATTTTCACATGAGAATGTATTGATAAAGCAAGGGAAATTTAGATCCCCGCATCTTGTTGGAGTGTCATTATCAATGTTCTAAGGACTTACAAATTATATGTCTATCCTTCAACCATATTATGTTAGGAATTTTCTGTATTCATGATTAGTAATTATGATAACTCAAATTCATGAGATGCCTTGTGACAACCAACCGGATGATCTGACACTAATTCGGATATGACAAACAAAAGAAAATAATGCGAAATAAACAGCAGGTTACCTAGTTTCCCCTGATGCGAAATGTACATCGACTGCTTTTTGCGAGATCCACTAATAATATCATAAAGATTGTTCACGGGACTCAAAACTCTATTCTCGACCTCTCATTGGATGTTTTTCACTAAAAACTCAGACACAAATCTCATGAATGCTTTCTTGAATCTCCTCATGACGCTCTTTTCATAACCTCACTTAAGGGTATAAAACTCTCTCATAATTCTAAGAATAAGAATAAATTTTTTATATTCTAATTGATTTCTAACCACCATTGGGGTGGTGGTGTTTCCACACACACAAAAAATACTACACAAAGAAGGATATTTATAGGTTTCTAAATAAACCTATAAGAAATTACTTTTAACAAAGGAAAAGTCCATCAGATACCTCCCTAAAAGTTAATTAATTATTCACTGAAGAACTCCTGAACTTTCCTTTCTTGTTCTCCAAGTATTTCATTAAGTGTAATACTTCGGAATAGTCGGATTCTTCCGTGTTTGTCTTTACCATTACAACAATCTCAGCCCAGAAGACTAAACTTGAATCATTGTCTTCAAATTTCAATCTATGACAACTTTACCTAAGTTGTCATTTTGAACTCCAGCTGAAGTTGATCCCTGACTTCAATGCATTTTTCACCAATCCTAGAACATCATTGAATGTCACCAACTTGACTATCGAAGAGACATAGCCAAAAAACCATTGCCCTGTTGGAATTTTCACAACTTTCAAATTATCACCATGTTTTGCCTTTGCCTCGCAGATCTTCATCCCAGGCACCTTGGAACAACCTCCAAGCTTGATTGGTCATCAGTAGAATTATCTCAGCACCTTGCTTGTCCTTTCCGTGTCGATAACTCCCGAGTTGATCGATTCATTGACCTTCGATGTTTCATCCGGACACCTTGGAACAACCTCGAACTTGATTGAGTGCATTGATAAGATTATCTCTATTAACGTCGCTTTCCGTGTCGATAACTCGGTTGATCGATTCATTGACCTTGATGTTTGATCGAACATCATTTCTTCGGTTAAAACTTCGCTTTGGAGGTAGGAAATACCTCTCACAACGACTTTAACCCGAGCCAGCTACTTGGATGATTCATGCAAACCGCAACCCGGTTACCTTGTAGAGTTCATAACGGATACTGAGCAGCAACCCGTGCTCCTGCCGTCTCTCGAACTCGTCACCAAGCAGTCTTGTATTCTATCGGCTAGGACACTTGTCGACCTCAATACAAATTCGTTTGCCTTTTCATGATTTTTAGAACTTCTAGAGTATCTTTTAATTATGACACAAGAATTTTACCGCGACATCCATTTTAACATCCAAGAATTCCTGTCACCCGACAACGTTTACAATAACCCGAAACCTACATCGATTTTCACTGGCAAGCATGCAGCGATCCTCGGCAGTTCAAGCCATTATCCTTCAACCACCGTCACCCATATACAAATTTCTCCGGGATCCTCCATCTTCCGATGACTTTTCCGACAAGATCTTCAGCGATAACCCGTGATGTCTGAACCCAGCATCGCTTCTCATCAAAAATCTCGAGAGACGCTTCATCTTGAAGACGAGCTTTTCTAAGAAATGCCAGGTGACAACCACATGATGTTCAAAAGCATACACACAAAAATTGATCTCGTGCTTCCTTTGTCGGTCTCACCCAGTAGCAAGCCTTGCGTCAACACCATCTTCAACCCAGGTCATCTGACCTCTGAATAGCCTTACAATCATCAAAAGCCCATTTCGATACCAATATTTAGGTATCCAGCGTCCACAGAAACTATGAGAGCTACGATACAATTATTAGAATTCGCGTTATTAATGATCTGCATGCCCGACGAAGCCGCTCAAATACCGCCCGGGATACTGCATGACAACCCGACGGATGATCTGTACTAATTGGGATACTGACAGACAAAAGAAAATAATCACGGAAATAAACAAGCGGACACACAGTTTTACAGTTCCTCCCTCGATGTGAAAGATGCATCCATAACTGCGGATCCATAATAATATCATGAAGATTGTTAAGGACTCGAGAATTCCATTCTCGACCCACCTCAGCTGGATGTTTTCGCTTAAAAACTCTAGGCGCAAGTCTACCGTGAATCTTTCTTGAATACCGGCTCTTCATGACGCCAGCAGGAGAATTATAAAAACTCTCATAATTCAAGGAATAAGAATAAATACATACATGCTTTTCTGAGAGTTGATTTACATTCTGGTTAAATTGGTGGTGTTTCCACACACCTAAAAATACTACACAAGAAAGGGTATTTATAGGTTTCTACGATAAATCTATAAAAAATTACTTTTCTTCAAAGAAAAATCGCGTGATACTACCAAAGGTAAATTAATTCTTCTCGAAAGAACTACAGAACTTTTCTTTATTATTTTCCAAGTATTTTTTTAAATATAATGCTTTCAGAATAATTGAATTAACACGTGTTTAATCTTCACACACGTACAACATACTACTCGTCCATCGGACCATCATACTCCATAGTCTTGTAATGATGCATAGTCGACTAGCCTTAAGTGAAAGATGCTATCCCTTTTTCACAATCACCAATATTTATATTTTGTACACTCTTCTCTTCATATCATGAGGATAACATTTCTCTTTTTCGCAGATGGATCTATTCCTCCATTTCCGGGATGTGCAAGTGAATAGTTATACATTTTGAAAAAGTGCAGAGCAAAAATGTTCAAACTTCATTCTTAATCACAAAGTAATCAAATCACTTTTATATCTTTCTTTATTATCGCAACCTACTCATTTCTCTTTAGCTTTTTCCAACTTTTCCTACCCTCACCTTTTTTTCAACACCGGCTTTCCCTCCTCCTTGTCTAGAAATTGCTATTGATGTGGCCATGATATATTCAAAACACTCATAATGCTATTTCATCTCTTTTTATTCCAACAAAGAATCCCCTCTTGTTGTGATGGCTAGAAGAAGAGTTTCCAACTTCTTTTGTTCTTTTCTCCTGGAAATTTTTATTTTATCTTCTTGTGGTAAGTTTATTCTTCATCCTTTTAGATCCATAGAGTTGAAGTTTGTTTGTGTAATGAACCATTCTTTATATCTTATGACATCTAGAATTCAATGCCTTTTAGAACACATGTATGTATGCATGATGGATGTTGATTATACTTCCTCCGTTTTTATTTCAATGAATTATTTATTCAGACAACACAGGAAATTCAAATAAGCTATTACTGTACATCTTTTTTAGTTGTTTCATGTTTGCCACTATTGTTTGGTTGTTTGAATTTGAGTTATTACATTATGGGGGGCTTATTTAGGATAATGATTTTCTTGCCACCAGTATTTTCATTTTGAGACAATTCTAACCGACATTCATCAAATCTTCAAGTTATTGCATTCTATGTGAAGATAGGCAACTCTTTTGACAGCAAAATTTTCTTGGTTGCCGTGTTGAGCAGGGGTATCTTCACAGAAAGATTGCAAATATGATCAGCTTAAAAGTAAAGAATTGGGGATCTTCCATTTTCCCAGCAGAGATTTACAACAATTTTTCTTCCCTAAAGAAACCATACATGACAAGATTGAGCCACCAGTGATACACCCTTCACCTCCAAACATTCCAGCACCACCAGTTGGCAACATCCCTTCTCCTAACCCCTTGATAACAGTAACACCCAACAAAACTAACGTTCCTGGGGTAAATCCATCGACAACTCCTGTTCCGGTGGCTAATACTAATATTACAAATTCTTCGCCACCACCCTCGCTACCAAGCACTAATCCGGTTACCCAACCTGTACTGCCTCCTCCGACTACATCAAATGTGCCACATAATCCAGGGCAGAGTTGGTGCGTGGCCAAGAGTGGAGCACCACAGGCAGCACTCCAGGCCGCCCTGGATTATGCATGTGGGGTTGGTGGAGTGGATTGTTCAGTCGTGCAGCAGGGTGGTAGCTGCTACAATCCTGTGACTTTAGAGAATCATGCATCTTATGCATTTAATAGCTTCTATCAAAGGAATCCTGTGCCAACGAGTTGTGATTTTGGAGGAACTGCTATGATCACTAACAGTAATCCTAGTAAGTTTTCATTTTTCAATTTCCCAATGTAATTTTGATACATATATGGTAGATCGATAAAACTCTGAGATGAATTCAGGTTCTGGATCTTGCATCTTTCCAACATCATCTTCAACTTCAACATCATCAGTACCACCCCCAGTTACCAGAACTCCAACTCAGACACCGCCAACCCCGTCCGCAGTTCCTACCCTGCCTGCAATTTCTACTCCGCCTGCAGCTCCTACTCTGCCTCTAGGTCCAACACCGCCTGCATCACCTACACCACCTGCATTTCCAACACCGCCTGCATCATCTGCATTTCCAACACCTCCTGCATCATCTGCCTCCTGCATCCTATGAGACCGCCGCATTACCTACACCATAAGTATCTTCGCCAGAATTTGGCAGTGATACCAAAAAGAATTAACAGAACACCAATTTTGAACTTTGGTTTTGTACAATTTGCTCTGCAGTAAGCTTCCACCATGATTCTGATACACAATCTTGTTTTGATTTTACTTGATTTCAGGATCTCCAGTCTCCGCGAATTCAACCAATAATACCAAATCAGGAGTCCCAATGGGAGGTTTCCCCAATATCTTTCCCACTGTTAGCACTTCAATGCCTCCAGCTATTGCTCCCAGTGTCACCTCAAACTCCAAGCAAAGCGCACTTGCAGAACCTTTTATTAGCAGCTTCATAATGCTTGCTTTCATTGGTACTTGGAATCACATTTTGAACTTGGCAGGATCAAATTCTCCAATGCATAAGAAACCTTAAAATTGTAGTTTGAGGTACAACATCAATTTCAGCTGTTGACGCTTTTGTAATTGTCAGCAGTGCCATAGATGCTAGTGATCATATGGGTTTCACTATCTAGCAGTGACATTATTCATCTGACTATGCTCCTTGTCCTTAGATTGTTTATTCCTTTTATTTCTCCTTTTGGTCGAATAATACACTTTTTCTTCTTCAATCATGTTCATAATTTGAGTGCATGTTTCAACTTTCCTGCTCAAGAATATTCTCTAGTGAACTCTTATGTATCCCAACTCAACAACTATGCTCAAATGGTTGCAAAACATCTCCATCAAATTAATTCACTTGTGCTTCCAAATGGATTTATATCAAAACTAATTTAGTGCTCTGTTTGCATCATGAACTAGTGCTTAGTTTAGCGCTATATACAAGCTAAAATATTGCATAAATGTCTTAGATAATGTTTATTATGCGTTATTCAAGCTACAATTTGAAATTTAACGAAATATGCAAAGAACATTTATATAGTGCTTATTAAATATACATGAACAATCACTATGTAAGTGGCATGTCTTAGATAACATTTATATAGTGTAGATATCTCTTAATTAATGCCTAAAAACCAAGCTGATATATATATAGAGTTTATCACTCTTCCAACAAGCAAGTAACAATAGAAAATACTCCAACTAATAATGGAGAATCAAAAAAAGATACGATACAATCTCATCATTTAAAGCAGCAATTGGAATTAATAATAAGTTGGTAGAACGCGCATATATTAATTGAATTTTGAGTACTCAACGAAACATTATTATGTGAGTACGACATTACTTAATTCATAGTCTTATCCCAAATCTAATAGAGAAATTTGAATGCTCAAATCTAATCATTGCAAGCCTACCTTCTAATTGTTTAATTTCATGAAAGTTCCTCTGTCTTCCCTAGAGTGAGATTAATAATCAAAAGCCACAGGAGTCCTTGATTTTAAGTAATAAAAAAGATTATCACACAACGATACAATCTCATCATTTTGCTTGCTTGTTGGACTTAAGATTGTGATTGAAGCTGGATAACAACTTATTTAATCTTACTTAAAGCTGGAGTAATCTATATATATATATATATATATATATATATATATATATATCTCCGTCGCCGTTCTTTTTAAATAATCTCATACATATGCTATATAATGGTTATTTCTTGATGAAAGTAAAACATTAATTTTGATTTATTTAGATATAAATAGTCAATTCATAATTTTTTTTTTAGAAAACTTTGTATATATATTATACTTCTTCCAATTTATTGTAGTGAGGCCTTTACATTTCAATATAAAAGTATGATGACCATAATAGATTTAATTATAAGAATATAATATTAGGAAAATAATTGATATAATTTTAATCACTTCAAAATCTGCTCTCAAAATTGTTGATTTGAAAGATAACGAATGATATAATTATATTTTGATCAATTTTAATAAAACTAAAAGACTCCAAATATTTTGATCAAATATTAAATAAATCAAATAATACAGGATTCCACATATAAAAATTATTCTATTAGGACTCACCTAACCTTGAGCTATACATGTTATAGAAAGCATAAAATAAATACGGTAACCAATATTATTAAAGAACTCAACTCCAACCGAATATAAACAAATCATTGCAAGATACCAGAGTTATATAAGATTCTTATCTAAACCAATAAACAAATTAGTTATTTTCCTGTTTTTCTTTTATCAATATTGCCTCCATTCGACAAGTTGTCAAGTTGAAATCTAAATTTAGACATTATTTGATATCATAATTATTATGTTATATGTTTCTGTTTTCCTTTTATCGATATGTCCCCATCCTTAAAAAATTGTCAAATTTATCTAAAATTACCACATTACTTTGACTTTAATCACTATTATTATGTTAAAAATACTAGCTATTTGCATATTTTTCTAAAAATATTATATAATTACTTCTATAAAAATATTTCAAAAATTGAAAACAATCATCAATATATGTTAAATCATTCCATAATATGTTATTAGACAACCAGTTATTTGAGAACGGGTATGCTCCTCATTTTTTAAAAATTTCTGATTTTAAATACTTCAAAACAATCATCCAAAGTTTGAAAAAAGAAACCATATACTCCCCTCGATGGCGTTTTCTTGTCGTTCAAACTAAAATTAGATATATTTGCTTGTCATTCTAGGATAGAAAATTAATATTTTATATTTTCAGTATTTACTTTTTTACTACTTTTGTTATTAAAATTATCCAACTTGACCAATGATATAGCTTCAATTAATTGTCGTTCTATATTTTCGATTTCTTTTTATTCTTTTGTTCTTAATTTGTGTGTATTCTTTCTAGGATGACAAATAAATGTTACGGAGATAGTAATTGAAGATACTAATAAACTGACTATTCTTTCATTTTGACATTAGGAGCACGTCACTTGTGTGAAATGCGATTCAATTAAAATTTTATTAAAGGTTATTGTGTGATGTGTTAATAATTTTGAATTATTATTTTGTGAATTTAGGATCGTTAATTAAGTCAAATTTTATTATTTTTATGAACTTCAAATAGGTACAAATGATATGGAGGAAAATGAAACAAATAGCTAACATGATGAACAATGTTTAAGAATTCGCACCTTAGGACATAATTGAAAAAGACTATATTTTAATTGAAAAGACTATATTTTATAGATGTAAAATAAAACTCCATATTTAGTTTTGAGAGAATTTATAATTAAGTTTGTATATATTAGGACAACAGAGTGTAACTTGGCTAAAAGCATAGGTTATGCAGCATACGAAGTTAGAATAAAATAAATATCACGGACACCGAGTCACAATCAATGGATATTTAAATTTAAAAGACACATTGCGAAATAGCAATAGAGACAATATACAACGGACAAGAACAATTTTTAAGAAAAATAGTCCATCGTGATGTTTCTAACCACAGTAACAACAATATACAACAATCTCCTTGTACAAAATATCAACATATTACAATGGCAGAGAAATCCCAAAATAACAACAATATAAACAACCGACTACAATCCAAAAACAAGGCGTGAGGATCCAGCTATGCTTGACACAGGCTCTAAGGCCACGATCAACTCCAACAGAGCCAGCTTGATGTCTGGCTACACTGTCGGCTTGCATTGAAAATGCATATATGAATAAGTGTAAGGCTGAAAGCTTAGTGAAATATATACCTCAAATTGAAATTAACCCCAATCCGCATACGGTGTAATAAAGTAGTTAATCTCACATAAAATAGATAAGTAGTACATAATATGTTTCAACTTAAGATCGTGTTATGAAGTTATTAACAATTTCACTATCAATTCACTTAGGTTCATAAATTCGTCACTACTCGTAAACAATTCAAAATAATGCCAATCAACAACCAACATTCTTACATCAAAGAAGAAATTTATTAATACCCCGATACCTTCTCGACTACTTTTCTATCAACCGACTAGTACGACATCACAATTAGACAACTTCAAATCCAATCAAGTCCACAACTGCATCAACAACTTCATGATGCTACTCGATCCACAACTAAACCCTCAATCCAACAACAACTCTATCGGCTCGACAACTCGATCAACTTCGATAAACTCAATCAACTTCAGTATAAATCGGATTTTTCTGACAAATGCGCATATAATCAACCTCGATGCAGGGAGGAACTTATATGCCGTCGACATAAAACTGTCACGGAATGTAGCAGTGCGAAGCAAATACACCGCCCATACCCAAAGTATAAGGTAAATGCGGATAATAGCTCATCCTACACTAACACAACCTCAAAACACCCAAAAGACCAAGAATGACTAAAAGCGTACAACTGGCTTCTTGTCCTAATTCAACTCAACTTCAACCCAAAGCATACACAACTCAAAAGTCGCCTTCATCACAAAATTATGCACGTACACGTAATTACTTAATTAAGTAAGTTAATTTACAAGTGAGCTAAATACTCACCTTGGCTAAAATGAAATTCGCCTCGCCTATTCAGATCCGTGCCTCTTCTCGCGCTCCGCTAACTAAAATACCCGAACAAAGCAATTACTATTTACTACCATAACTCGATTCGAATTCAATTTCCTAACTTTCATGACCATTTGTAACAAATTGTTAAATTTAGGTAATAGATCACTAAATATGTTTACATGACAATTAACATGACATAATTTCAACCATAACACCCCATTCCAATCGGCCTCCACAGCCACACACGAACACTTTAAACAACTTATACAACCCCAAAATCAACTTTTCCAGAAACTAATATACCATTATTAACCTTAATTCCAAAAACCCAAATGCTACTAAAGCTGCCCAACTTATTGGTAAAATCAATGAAAAGGTGATTCCCTTTTATTGTGTCCGTTGCGATAATTGTATTATCAATTCATTTACGAGTTTGGTTAAATGAAGTTACGAGAACTTAGTGTTCGCCTTAGTAATTGTATATTACTAGTGTGGGTTCATGATAATTTAAGGGTTATGAGCGATTGCTAGATCTTACTCATTGTCGTTATAATAATAGTAATTGGTCAATTATTATTATTATACAGCTTACTATTATCTCTGATCACAGAGGTCACACCATCTGATGATATTCGAATAATATTTCATGAATGAAATTAAAAGCTTGAGACTTAATATATTGAGAGATGTATCTCTCAATATTTATATTGTCAAATATATGTTGATGAACATCAATTAGTTAAACTTGCAAGTTTAATCAATTAAGCAGTGAAATTGATGAATAACTTGATACTAAGTTATTAGATAGTGACTTCGTTAGTATTTTAATTGACATTAAGTTAAAATTAAAATGAGTACAACTCACTAGTGACTCATTATTTGATTAGAAGTCATAACGGTCTAATTAAGTTAATTAAATGATTTCTTACTTGAGTGGAATTTGGAACTTGGTATTTAAAAGGAGTTAAGGTTTTTTATCGTAATCATAAAACCTTAACCCGCCTCCCTCTAGAAAACAGCCCCTCCCATAGAATTGGAAGAGTTTCTTTTTCCAATTTTATTCATCTTAAACTGCTTGAGTTCAGTATTGATTCGTTCACTCTTGGTAAGATTTTAATCCCAGAGGACATCGTTTCGGTGTTGAACAAGCTTTGGAAGGACTTTGAAGGGAGGCTTCAGCGTAGTTGATTACTTGATTTGGGTTGATTCGCTTCCCGTTGCAATGTAAAAATTCTTGCATTCATACATTTTATATTTTGTATCTAGATTAATATACATTAATTTGAGGATAAAGGATGTATGAATTAGTGTTTATCACGAATAAAATTCATGGCAATTCCTAACACTATATCAACCTAATCTCACACCAACCATAAAATCCTGACTTATATCAGCTGCTCTACAGCCAAGTCCGTTAACATACTTTTACTACTTAAAGTGATTTGGAAAAATCCAACCTAAAGTCAACTAACTTATTCAATACGTTTCAACCCCAAAATCGGTGTATCATAACCATATAATTCAGCTTTAGATAATCACGTCTACTGCTATTTTATAAAGTCTAAAACTTGACTCATAAAAGTCAACAAAAAATCAAACTTATAAAATGATCAACTATAGCTCGAAATGTCAAAGTTTGAGAGATTAAAAACATACCTTAGATAATCAAAGAGATGAAGAACAAGATTATGGAGTAAATTGCAACAAGATTCCCACCAAAGAAATGAAAAATTCAAGGTTTGGGGTGAATAGGGGGTTTAGAGCGCTTCACTTAGGAGAAAAGGGGGTTTAGAGGATTTTGGATGATGATGAATAGTGATGTGAAGGAATTCAGTGAAAGATATTTCTAGAGTTGTATTTGAGTCTCGTTTGGTTTGCGGTTTAATTTATCTTCTCGGTTTATGACCTTTCGAACATGAACTTAACTGCCCCGAATAATGTATCGCTCAACGACATTATTACTATCAGAGGCACAAAGATTGTAATACAACCTCGATCGAACAACAAAAATAATATTAAAATAAACTTCTCTGGGCAGGTTATCTCGACAAGATCATTATATAATATTTTCTTTAGCCATCACGAAGGTTCCGGATTGTTTTTCTGGGTCAAAAAATATTGTCATATTGATCCCGGACATACAAGGCCTTGATTTTGTATTGCGACACGGAGTCTTTGATTTGGACAAACTTTTGTAGCCTTGATTTTGAACCACGTAACTTGTGGAGTCTTGATTTAAACCCCGTGGTTTTTCGTTTCTTCGTTTAAGCCCGTGGCCTTGGGCGTCCCCAGTTTAGCCGATTTAATCAATAAAATTAAGGGGTTTTAGAGCCCTAATTTTTAATTGACATTTAATCTGAGGCTTTTCTTAGGAACCGTATTTGTGACAATGTTAATTAATGTAGAAATCAACATTTTTACTTAGATTAATTCGGGGGCTTGATTTCCGGGAACCCTCTTTCATCCGAGGTTTGATTTGAGATTTAGGGTTTGTCGAGGGGCTGTCGACCACGTGGCATTCTTTGAGTGGCTCAAACCATTTAATTAATTTGGTTAATTCGTCTTAATCAATTTAATTATTTTTTGATAAATATTCATGTCCCATGAACCTCTTTGGGAAATCCTCCTTGTGACAAAGAATATTTATCAAAAGCAGTTAAGTTCAATATCGATCTAGTACTATAAATCGGTAATACTACTTGATACCAATTATGGAACTTCTTATGGTTCATTTGAATTTGGAGCTTGGGCCTTAAGTTGGATGTCATGGGCCAGACTTTGGGGCGGATTTGGTATTTGACCGGATATGGTCCGAATCGAGGGGTATAGCGTCCTTGATCCGTGTAGTTGTGCGGACTTGATCGTTGTCTTGAGACTTGACCACTTGTGACGTGGGATGGATGGGACTTGGACTCCTCCGTCTGGTGGATAGGTGGGCTAATTTGGTGAGTTGGACTACCTTCTTTGAAGCTAGGATAGGTGGGCTAATTTGGATGCTTGACCGCTTCTTGACTTGATGTGTGGTGGGACTTTGATGTTTATTGACTTGGATATGTGTCTCTTCGGATGCTTGACTTTGTCTCCGTTAAAATTTGGACTAGTTCGGGGGCTTGAGCGTGATGCGTGCCCAAACTTGATATGAACCAGAGTCTTGACGTAGTCTACTACGGTTGACTTGGGGAGGTTAGATAGGCGGCTCGAGCACCATTGAGTTTGTAGGATGGATCGCCTCTTCTTGGTATGTTCCGGGTGCTTATTTGGTGTAAAGGTAGAGGGCTTGACGGCTTGATCCTCTCCTAGATTTGATGTAGTCTGAGGACCCCGGCCGGCGTGTTTTCACTGCCAAACTTGTTGAGGATAGACAACTCAAAACTTCTTGTTAGAGATTCCGGATTGTCAAAGCTTTTCTTATCGGGGTTTCAAGATTTTACTGCCTTCCTTAGGTATGTTAGGCGCCTATTTGGTTTCGGTGTCATCACCTTTTCCCTTTGAATCTTCAAGTCTGGAGAGTACCAGGGTGTCCTGGCGATCTTTTTTCTTGAGCTTTTCTCTGACTTTCCACTTTTGTCTAGCTTTTTTCTCCCCACTTTTGCTTATCATTATTTTTGTAAATATGGGAGTATTTATAGGCTTCGGGCTGCCGATTAGTCAGTTCATTTTAGGGTGGATCATGATCTTGTGGTTGATTTTGAGGCATGATTTGGACAAATGGGATATTTTGCATGACTTATTCTCGAGAATATGGGTAGGTGCACATTTTGAGGTTTTTAGGTAAAAATGATTTTATTTATTGTCCCGACATTTCCTTGTTTCATTAATTTAAGCAGTATAACAAATCCTATTCTAGGTTTAAAATTAGGTTTATCTAAATGTAAACCCTAATTTTAACTAAGATTAATATCGGGTCCTTGAACCTCGCGAACCCTATTATTTCTCCGGACTTAAATTTAATTAGGAAGCTCAAAGGTGAACCCTAATCAACCACTATGTCGTGTGATCGGTTGAAAATTAATTAGAGGTAATAAATCCTTAAAATGGATTTTATTAATTAAAAAATTAATTAAATTTTACTATCTTCAATCATATGTAAAATTACATAAAACACACACCCCTTCTTACTAAGTTAATATTTTCGGACTACTCTTATTATTATATTGTCATATTTCTTATTATCTCGTTATTATGTCGACGCGTCACATATGAAATGTAGTTTGAAGTTTCCAAGTACGTGACATGCCTTCATGTTGAGAGTAAGAGATCGATGGAACTTCATAGATATGCAGTCCCTCCATCCTACAAAATTGTCTACTTTTGAGTTTTTTTAATAATTATATTTTTAAATTTTGATCTTAAATATATTTATTTATAGTTTATAATATTTGATAAAAAAATATATCAATGGAAAGAATTTAAAATGTATTTTTTTATTAATATAGTTTATTGACTAACACTAGAATCTCCAAAGTGCAACCTGCTAAAGCCAGAGATATTTATTACAAGAAGGATATCAGATTAGCTTGATTAGTTAGGCAGTTAGAGTTATGAGTTAGTTTAGTGTGTTGGTTAGTTTCTTAGCAACTAAACCATATATAAGGCTTTGTATATATGATAACAAATTCATTCAATTGTATTCTTCTAATAATGAAAAAGCTTTCTCTTCCAAATTCTCTCTATTTTTCACTCAACATAATATGAGTTTATATCAGTGAATCTTCATCTTCCTCCTCAATCATGGAGATTAACATAGTTTTCCGTTAAGTATTATCTGATAAAAATAAAAATATTTGAGTTAAAGTTTAAAATTCTATTATCAAAGAATTTAAAAGTGGAGCCAATCTTTTTGTGGGATGTAGGTAGTATTAGATATACAAGCTGTATGTGTTACATACATGAGCTAAAAAACGAATAACATATATACACTTCAAACCACTGATATATATATAGATCCGCTTTTATTTGAATGGTTGATATTGTATTGCATCTATAATAAATAGATAGTTCGTTAAAATAAAAATCAAACAAATAATATAAATAGTTTATTTCACATTTACACTTCGTTGTCTTGACATAGTGATGAATTCTATTATTAGCTAGGAAATTAAATGAATTAACAATTGAAACTGGGAGTTTTGTTAGCTTCGGTCCATTATAATAATAGAGGCATAAGTGTATAGTGTATAGACGTACATTTGAGCGAAGAAGACAGCAAGCAAAAAGGAAAAGCTCACACTGATTTAGTAATCATTCGAAAAAGCAAAGAACTGAAGTGGAATAATAAATAATGGAGGGTTCCGTAGCTTGGAAGTACATGCAATAATGAAGATTGACAAAAAAAACAATGTTTGGCTCTTGTTTTCGGTACCTAGGGGTTTTCCAAAAGAATCCTAAAAGCTAGACAGCTAGCAAGCAATATTTGCGATGTTTTAGCTTTTTAATGCACTTGAATTAATGTATTATGATCAAACAATTGGTATAGAAACCAAATAAATAAAACAATAAATCCATACACGAATCGTTACTAATATATAGATATAGATAGGGAGTAATATATAGATTTGTAACATTCTGTTCATCATTTCCTAAAAGTATATGTATGAATCTAGATATAGTTTTGGGAAACTCTCACATGCATAACTTTAATCAAATTTACATGATCGAAACTAAAACTTAAATTTATTAGATGGTAAAATTTGTATGATTATTGGTTAAGGGGAAACGTTTAAAAAATTGGAATAAGATTTGTTTTGATGAAAGCATATTAGAAATATATACAAATGTATATACAATAATATTCAAAAAAATTCAAGATCTAAATATGCGTGCCCCTAATTCTGACCGTGTTCCCATCTACTTTTAGATTAAAATTAAGAAAGTGAAACGAAAAAGGCTTAAAAAGTTGAGGCTTGAAACCCCATGCAAGCACTGTACAGTCTGGCTTCATGATCTGGTCAACTTTTGAACTAAGGAAGCTGAGGTGCAACACATATATTATTCCCCCTTCCTAATATTTGATATCTCGATTAATCATAACCATCAATAATAATAGCAAGATCTCTCATCAATATTCCCAGTGCAGTGTCACCCTTGTACTATCCCATCAACCTACTTTCTACTATAAATACCAAGTATCTTGGCAACATTTAGACACACAAAATATCTACTACATACATACTTTCTTGGCTCATACCCCCTTAATAACTCAATTTTCTATCCATTCAATCTTAGCTTTTAGCTAGCTAGCTCAAAACATGGGAGGGAAAAGCTCGAAGCCACGAAGAGGAGATGATAGCCGGGAAGACTTTGTCAAGGCATGCAAAGTTTGGCCAAGTGATGAAGATAGAGGGCATTGGACTGCCGAGCCTGGAGTTGATAGGAAGACTTCAGATTATATTTCCTCTATCATACAAAGGTGGAAAAGTGTCAATGTGCCCAAGTAGCTCGACAAATAATTGTTAATTACTACTTAATAATATTTACTATTTGTCTCATAAGACGATATATCGTTATATTTCTTCTTAGAAGTATTATTATTAGTTATTACTCAAATAAATTGTGTTTATGTGAAGATTTTGTATGTTTGCTCTCATTTTCATCACCATCGGACTACTGGTTTGTTCTTTTTTGCATGCAAAGTAATTAAGAGTAAAAAGTGAAGACATCGTGTAGTAGGCCAGGAGATCAAATAATCTGTTACGCCTCTTATTATTACACAAATAAACAAATAAACAAATCGAGACGGATATGGAAATGATAAATAAATAAGAATAACAATATATAATTATACTTGTTATTAAAATGATTGAAGAAGAGTACGTATTATTATTGATGTTTCCCACTGAGTTAAGGCAGGGCAATTCATAGCTAATGGAGGTCACGTGTG
Source organism: Lithospermum erythrorhizon (assembly GCA_019722365.1). Lineage (NCBI taxonomy): Eukaryota > Viridiplantae > Streptophyta > Magnoliopsida > Boraginales > Boraginaceae > Lithospermum > Lithospermum erythrorhizon. The sequence goes on along the minus strand of JADFUC010002116.1, from coordinate 158,690 downwards.
GTACGTATTTAAATATAAAATGAGACCCCTTTAATAAATTTATTTAATTTTTTTACAATGTAAAACAAATAATCCTATAAATTTAAAAATCAATTTCATTGATAGATTATTCGAATATTTGGTAAAATTTTATTACCAAAAAATAAAACCTTCATCTGAAAAGTGAAATTCTCATGATATTTCTTAAAGCAAAATCTATATATTTCGATACAAAATTAAATCACAAAATATAAAATAATACAAATAAGATGAATTGGGATTCACGTCCACAAACCTTTTAGAGTTTTGACACAATTTTGGTTAATGGTGAATGGACAATGACTAACAAAATTTTATGATAATTGAGAAATGAGAAATAAAGGGAGAATTTAAAAGAAACAAAATCAATTTTATATTCTTGAGGAATTTGTGTGTCTTCTAACCTAATATCTACCTAATTACTCCCTCTATTTTTTTTGATATTTTTCCATATCGAGATGAAACTTTGACTATCGATTCACAGACTGACTATATGTGTGTTCAGGTGGTTCTTTACACGGAGCCCCAAATTTACTTGAGGGCCCCTAATATTTTATATATCATGTGGATTTATAAGTGAGATTATGTATAAATGTCCGTCCGAGATGGTGATGCGAAAAGCAAACTGAGTTGGTAGTATTTTTATAATGAATTCTCTTAACATTTGTGCTATAATTGATGCTTATTTTCAATTTAAAGTTTTTTAAATTCAAAACAAGGCCCCCTCTTGTTTAAATAAAATTATTTTCATGATTTAGGCCCAGGCCCCCATTTGGCTTGAGAATGACCCATGTGGGTATGCAATAAAAATGTTATTAAAAAATTTAATAAAGGCCTCATTTTTGTAATATCGAGGTATAGGGCCCCGATATCATGAGCGACCCTCATCGATTATTCTTAAACTATATATTCAAAATTATAAAGAAAATAATATTACTTAAACTATTTTCCAAAACGGATCTAATAATTATATAAATTTTTATTTATTAAAATAATGAAGTAATTAGTTATGAATGAATTAAAAGTTTAAATACCGATAATGCGAAAATGTCAAATAAAAGAAAACGGGGGTATTATTGTTTATGCTAAAGATTAAAGAACAATGTCGATCAAGCTTCTTGCTTCACAGTATTGAATTGATAATTTTTTTAAAAATTTATTTTTCAATATAATTATGGACATGTGGGCCACGCCAGTAGAGTGGGGGCCCACGTGCGAAGACCCATGCCTTTACTACTCAAATCGAATCGATTGAGCTTTCTGCGCCTCCGAGGTAAATCTGTAATCTTCAATTGCTCTTTAGTATATTAAATTAAAAATTAAAAATTAATATTATGAAAGTATTTTAAAGAAGCGAATCCAATTATATAAATTTTATATTTTCAAAATAATTAATAATTGATGAATTGATTCGATTTCAAAAGTCAAACATCAATTGTTTTTGGATTCAGGAGGGATATAATATATATAGGCATACAGGTTAAGGATTTAGAAAATTCCATGAGTAAGCGGAAGGCTAGCGAGGGTGTAACCACTAGAAAGATTTTATTATTTATAAGTATGCCCACCAATATAATGAAATCCATTTGGGAAAATCCTATTTAGGTACAAAGAAAAGTTTTATCAAAGCGCCATACATTTGTTAGGATGCTGGACTTGAATTTGATGTAGTCTTGGACTTGATTTGGACTTTGAGTCTTGATTGAGCCCACATTATTAAATTTGGACTTGATTGTGCACGGACGTTGTATGATCCTAAATTGGACTTAGTTGTGCTTAGACGTTGTATGATCCTAAAATTTGTATTTGAATTCCCCATTGCCTCAATTTGGATGTGAGGCGGATAGAATCACGGATCAATGATCTCTATTGGATAAGACTTAGTCTTTAGACATTCTTGTTTTGGATATGATCACCGAGGCAGGTTAGCTTAGCGTATACACAATATGTTAATGCGGACTTGATCTTGGTCCTCTGGACTTGAGTCGTGGACTTAGGCTTCATTTGAATATGTATGCAACTAGAGGACCTTAGTAGCTTGATGCTTTATGCAATTGGAATAAGTCGGTGTAGTGACTTATTCTTGATCTTCGGAATTATTTCTCGAGGTAGATATGTATGCGTCAGAGGATGTCTTAACAGAACACACTCCGTGTTTTCTGCAGCTAGACAAGGGTTATCGACTTATATCGTATGCATGATTTACTCTGGGAGACACATTTATAGCTTAATCTTGTAGTTTATTTAATTTATGAAATCTGAATAATCGATTCTCTCGTAGTTTTTAGTCTTGATCCTAAAATTAAATGTTTGATGCGACAATTCAACCTTGTACCTAATTCACAAAGACTATTTTTGGTGCAAAGGTTAAAGATTTTGTGTTATTCACTCGGTTTTCAGATTTAGGCCTTTTGTTTAGGCTTATAGGTTGAAGATTTGATGTTTTTCTCCTGAATAAGCAACAATCTTCAGAGGTTTTCTATGAAGAAATACCTTATGAGTTGTTCTTATGCTAAATTCTCTCAGGAGCTTTTTGTTGTATTTTTTTGTGTGTTTCAGGATGTTCATTTCGGCTATGAGGGGTATTTATAGGCTTTTGGGCTTTCTTCTGATTGGTTGATCCATAATCACACAGTTTTGATCTTAACGGATTGAATTTGATCTGAGATCGTAGTTGATTTTATGGAAATTACTTTGTCTCCACTCCAAGGCAAAAGAGGCACCTATTATGATGAATCAAGAAGGTTTCAGATTCTTTTTTAGGTCAAATGCATTTTCATATTAGCCTCGACTCTTTTGGAGTCTTCGTTTTAGACCCGTTCTTTCTAGAGTCTTCATTTTAAATACGAAGCTTCGAAAACTCATTTCGGGCCAAATGGCAAACTAATTATAATAAATTTGGGGATTTTAGAACCCTAGCTTCAATTGACATTTAATTAAATTTATTTTCGTAAATCCTCGTTTGAGTTAAAATTTAGGGTTAATTAATGATAAAAACCCTAATTTCGACTTCAATTAATTTCATGGGCTTAATTCCCGAAAACCCTTATTATTCCATACGTGTTCGATTTTTATTATAGCTTGGGTTGAACGCAATTCTGTACATGTAGGCCGTGTGATCGATTTCTTATAATCGATTTTACAGATTAAAATAAATCGATTTTTATTAAATTTATCTAATAAATTTCGATTGTCTACATAAGTATTTCTCTTACAGATCGAACACGTTCCTCATACACATACACATTTGTCCTCAAACAGTCCATTGGCGCCATTTGATGATGATGATCATTTAATTAAAACATGGGAGGGTTCATATGGTTTTGGAGAATAAATAAGCTAACAAGTAGTTAATTCTTACAAGCCAAGAACTAATGGCATAATGGAGTAGTGCTAGTGCCTAATCAAGTTGATGAAACATTGAAGAATTAAGATGCATGATTAGACAAAAAATACTCACTTATAGTAAAACTAACATGCAAGGGATTATTCTTCTTATTTATTTCTTTACCTTTTTCTCTGGTTTATTCACCTCACGAACTAATGATAGAAGAGCTAATTGGAGCAGTTGTGGTAAGAGAGGAAGGGTGTCTTTTTTATGGAAGCAATAAAGAGACTTTTAATGGCTTCTAATAATATCATCTTTTTCATGCAAGCAATTAAGTATATCTGTATTAATTGCATACATATTTTTACACTAGCATAGCACGTCTCATGTCTATCTCGACGTTATGTAACGATGGCCTCTTTTTGTAAAGTGTTATTACGTGTATAGTGTTTTTCTTCAATTTTTAAGCGTTATATAAGTTATCGTTATGCGAATATAAATCATGATTCCACCCAATCCACCGTACCGCATTATTCGTTATACATTGGTTTTTCCATATTGCTAGTAGTAGAGTAGTAGTCAATTGTTTTTCCTTTTTTCTTTTCCTGTATGTTCATGTATATATGGTTCTGTGACAAGATGGATTTAGTAAAAATAGGAATTAGAGAGACCGCATGTCATTTGTTCTATTTTTGTTCCACCTAATAATAATGGTGAAAGTTCGTAGGCAGAATCCTCTCAAGAGAATAACTTATTTTGTCTTGTTTTCTCGTCGACTGCAGTTTGCGTAAACCAGAAGCTTAAACAGGCAATATATGTTTTGGCTTGTAGATTAAACTAAAGCATGCACTTAAATACGCTATATTACAAGTAAAACTAAGCTGGAAAACAGCATTCTAGCTGGTCCAGCAGCAACAAAATCGAACACCTAGTTTTCTTGTCCGAATGAGTTAACTCTAAGCGACCATCAGTTTTATCCCATTTATATTACAAACTATCCGCATCTGTATAATTTTCGACTCACTTGGAGAACGATAGTGTAAAACATAACGCGACATATGTCATCTAACTGAGGCCGTGCCAAGCATAATACTCCGGATTAGCTAGGGAAAAAGCCTACACAAAGTTGTAGGAGTAGAATATTCATTACAGTCTAACCTCTTGGGAAGGCCAGTTTGATGGCATCACCTAGCAAGATAGCGTCGCTTTCAGTCTGACTCTCTTTCCAGACTTTAATTTTCTTTGCACATGGACTCATCTCGCTCCATTTTTTCAGCAGTGACAAAGAATATGTTTTTGATTTTTCTACAAATGGACCAGAAATGTGCCATGCATAGAGTTCTGGGTTCTCACTCTTTGCCTCTGCATCTATTGCTCTGGAACTTCTATCTTCACTTTCATCATCACTGCTTAAATCAATCACATCAGTTACCCCAGCTGATTTATCGTTTGACATCACCCCAGTAAAACATGCATGTAAATTTTGCTTCGTCCCAGATGCGGAAATAGAGGGAGTTGATTTTTCTGGTTGTGGTTCTGCATGAGAACAGCTCCCCTTGATGTGCTCATCTGAAGTTGACTGCTGAAACGTTTTACGTAGCAAGGCATCATCTTGAACTTCAAAGGCAAAGAAGAAAATGCACCATTTCAGAATCTGATTTGCCATATATTTTTGCATGATTAAACATTGAGACAAATCATTCGTTGGAGCTACTGACGAAACCTTAACAGCTAAATTCAGATAAAAAATACTGATCTAAAAGAATAAGCCTCTATGTACCTGGTAAACTTCCATTGCAGGTCCAGGTGTTTTCAAGAGTTGGTGACTCTCCCTTGTCAGTCTTGTTATCCTCGTCACAAGAAAATTTTACCACCTCTAAGCCTGGTATCAGGTTGACAATCTTATCTACGAATCTGACCAAATGAAGTAGAGACAAACTTCCATCCTTAGTAAAGAGAAATTAATCTCGATATACCTGGCAGACTCCTGGGGCTTGTCTGTGTATGGTTGGGTGTTGGTGAACCTACCAATTTAGACTTGTTATCCTCGTCACAAATAGGTTCAACCATCTCTACTTCTGAAAACACATGGGGAATCATATTCAGCAAACTACTTATATGAAGTAGAGACAAACTGCTGCCCTTTATTGTAGAAAGAAATTAGTCTCCATGCACCTGGTAAGCTTCTGGGGCAAGTCAATGTATTTGCAGGAGATGGTAACTCTCCCTGGTCAATCTTGTTATCCTCGTCACAAACAGATTTGGCTTCCTCTAGATCTGCAACCACACATTGAATAATGTTCAGTAATCGATACAAATATTAAATATAATAGACAAACAACCATCCTTCATCATTTAAGGAAACCGTCCTTCATCGTTTAAGGAAATCAATCTATATGCCTGGTAAATTTATGGGGATCGCCTGAGCATCGGAGGGGATCTGTGAATCTCCCAGGTTAGTCTTGTCATCCTCATCAAAAAAAGAGTTTACCTCCTCTGCATCTGGTATCACGGGGATAAATTATTCAGCAATATGACCTAATGAACTGGGGAGACAACCCACATCATCTAGACAGACAAAAAAAATCAATCTCTCTATGTACCTGCATCTGGTAAACTTCCGGGGCTGGTCAATGTATTTGTAGGAGCTGGTAAGTCAACCTGGTCAGTTTTGTTATCTTCATTACAATCAGATTCAACCCCCTCTACATCTGGTACCACAGTGGGAATATTATTCAACAACCTATCCTGCTCTGACTGTGTTTGTAGCAAGTCTCTCCTCTCACGGTATTCGAAAAGCGTGGAAGAGATTAAGGTTAAGGCAAAACAATATGTTCTAGAAATATCAAGGTCAATCCATGCTATCCAGAAATCCTTGATCCAAATTTAAGCACAAGCAGCCAGGCTGCAACAATACTATACATATGGTATAGAAAGGGATAAGCTGATCGATAGAACCAAATAATGTAGAATGAAATTTTCATCCTCCATCAGTCGTGAAAGAAATCATCATTACTAGGAAGAATATGTTTATATCATGCATTGAATTTGGTTTCTTGCCTACATTATGATATCAACTAAAATGGTGACCATCTCATGCTTCGAGTGTGGTGTTCATTGTCATGCATTATGATAGTAAGTGGAATGGTAGCTAGTCTTTGCTGGCTAATGAATTCTCCAAAGACCTCTCAAAAGGATATTCTTGTCTCCATCCTTTCTCATTTGCAAGATCAATACGGTTTTTCAGTAACTTCAGCTCCTTGTCAATCCACTAAAAAACACAAAATGATGCTCATACTTTAAATCAAACAAAGAAAACAGCCAAGCAACTTAAACATGGGAGATCATTTCTACACTCCCAAGATGATACTTACACTCCAAATGTTATTTCCTTATTTGCATAAAACCATAATGGCATAATCCACATCTGCTTTTCGATGCTAACGACCAAGGGTCATAAAGTCACACTTGGAGCATGGAAAAATCTAAAAGTTCTAATTGGAAGTGAACTAAAATGACAAGAGAATAACTTCACGACAGGCCATCAATAATAAGCATTAATGCAAAAATCATGAGTTATGTTTATTGTGTTTTCATTGTAAAGCAAAGAAAGGTCTATAAACTTAGTTGTCTTAATATCTGCTTGGGAAATTCAGGCAAAAACTAAGAGCAGCCACATCAGTACCTCAACTGATAAATTGAAGAAAGCCAACTGTAGACTCCCATGAAAATTCCTCTTGCTATAATAAAAAAAGGGCAAAATGCATCAATCATCACCTATGTTTGAGGTGTGGAACCATTTCATCACTTATGTTTGGAAGGGTCCCACTTGTCATTTATCTTTAAATGTTAATCGATTGGCGCCCGTTATATTTTAGTTAAATCATGACTCCCAGGGACACGTGTTGGGCATGTGACATGAAAAGCAGGCTAAATCATCATAAAGAAAATGTCGTTCTTTAAAATGCAAAGTCTTCTGTTATGCTCCCGGGCGCGTGTTGGACATGTGACATTAAAAAATGCATGTGTTTTGTGTCACGTACTAACTGCGTGGCACAGGAAATCATGTTAACGAAAATATAGCAGTACCAGGTGGATTAACGTTTCGCTGTAAGTGATGGGCCAAATATATAAGTGATGAGAATGGTTCTACACCTCAAACAGTAATGATCATGCCTACCCTCAAAATATTGTTTCTAAGAAGGTTAATTGATTGTATATGTGATTATTACTGTCAAAGTGAGTTTTTATTTCATCACAAAGAAGATGGTACATAGATGTAAATTTTATCAGCTAAAAGAGGAATTTGGTCGTCACCGTAAAGGAATTAAGGTCATTGATATCATGCAAAAAGTAAGGGCTGACATACAAAAACATTTGCATCTCCTCCCCCCCCCCTCTTTCTCCACACCACCACCACCAACTAACAAAAGGAAAATAAAAGGGCAGCCTGTTCTGAAGATGTGTTTGTAGTTGAAGTGTTGAACTTTGAAGCTCGAGCAAAACTGAAACATCATACAAGAACTCTGGCATATTAAAAACTTAAGGATCGCACTGGACTGTTGACTGAGATTTATGCAGATATCATGAGTTTCATTTCCTCCCCTCTTTCCTTCAGGAATCAGGAGAATTCTAGTAGGTATGGTACCTCACTACTTGCAGAGTTAATTCTACTTAAAGAAAGAGAAACATATTGAAACCACAAATGTGTGAATGAAGATGAAGAATTTACATGTTTTGTTATATCCTTGTGCAAAATTCTAGCTTTCTTTTCAAGATCAACCTGCAATATGAGAATATGTCAGAAGATACGAAGTCCTAACCCTGATAATGAATCAATATTAAGAATTGCTTCACTGCATACTATTTTCTAAAATTTGATAAGGGAACTGGACAGAAAATATAAGAAGTTCCGTATATTTGATTGGGAAAGAACTGTTTTGTGTAGGGTCATTACTCAGGCAGTAAATGCAACATAAAAAGACAATCGGGCACTAACAGCACTATGCTTCAACTATTTTCAGACCCAACCCCACCCGTTCTCTTTTACACAATCTTCTACTTCTATTAAATTTTGTCTGGTAAAATGAGGCATTTAAAGTTGTGATACAAAATCTGAACATGCTAGCAGGCGAAACTCTTGGTTTTCTCCAGGGTTCATCTATAGAGGGGCATACAGTGGCAATATTCATACACTCACCAAAGTAGGCTTCTGAAGCAGTCCAGCCTTTACTCTCCCTGTTAAATTTTGACATTCTTCCTGCCAATATGATCAAACGTTAGATAATGGCAGCAAAGGAGTAATGAAACAAAAATTACCGACTTTGAGTCGATAATAGACCCTGTGCAATCAGATGATTTGCTGAACCCAGATGATTAGTAGTTTACATTGAAATGTGGTTCATGAGTATCATGACAAATGATGCAAAAGAAAATTACAGATAATGAGCAGTTAATAGAAACCAGTTAGAACATAGGTGTCGATGAACATGAAGACGTCATTCTAAAGAGTTGTCAAGGGATAGATAAAGGTATCAAGTAAGAGATGTATGCAATTGAAGAAATGAATGCTAAATTAAGTGATGGCCATAGGATACCTCTGAGAAGTCGCAATCTGATAGCTTGCTCATAGAAATTTCTCCAGGGAATTCTGAAACTAGAAGCACCGTGTCCGAATTTTTTTCAACGTGTAAAGCCTGCTTTACTCCTGAAATCTCAAATAAACCAAAATTTGAGTCTGCGGTTAACTCCCCCCTACAGAGTCCAACCCCCTCCCCTGAAAAACCTAACGGAACTTGTTTTCTCCTTGTACTGCTCAAGCTAAGAAAATAAGAATTGGTTTGAAGTTCTGGCTGTGAATGGAACTATAACAAATCGAATCCATAAAATCTTATTTTGAAAGATGACAAAGTGAGAGAGTTTTGCTACCCTTTTCCCTTGATGCTTCTATACACAATGACAGCTATATGAACCCCAATTTAAGAATTTATGAACATGACAGATGTAATATTTAGGAACTGACAAAACAATAATGACATGGCTTGCAAAATTAAGAATCTAAGAGAAATCATTTCTCTAATATAGTGGAGAAGAGGTTCTGAGAGAAATGAGGTTTCATATATAAGAGTAATAAGCCACTTTATCATACAAAATCAAACAAAGAAAATTCTATAAACTCCAGATTGTGCTGTAGATATTAAACTGACCTGTAACTCGCATAAGCAGGTGAGAATTTCTCTGGTAAATGTCATGGGGATGAGCTTTCACCCTGACAAAGCATCCAGTTATCTTGTCCTTAAATAATTCAGGCTGCTTATGTAGCTCATAAACTAGGCTCTTCTTTAAATAAACCAGCTTAAGGTTTTCACCAACAATTGCAGCAAACCTACTTTGAGGAACACTGGCTTCCCGTTCCCTCTCCTTTTTAGGTGCTTCCCTTTTCCTTTTTTCCTTCCCTTTATAGTTATCCACATCAAGGTCGCACTCCATCTCATCTTCCACCTCTTCTGACTCTTGTTGATTCTCGTAGAAATGGGCCTCCAAGAGGTCCTTTATTTTGTTCTTATGCACAAATTTCTTCCGGAAAAGAGATTGTAAATGTGCATCGCACAAAATCCTTTTCTTCATCTTAGGATCACTTAGTTTATGATGTCTAATATAATCATTTATGATTGATGTGACCTCTTGTTCTGATAATCTTTCAATTGTATCTTTACCAATTAAACGAAGAAACTGTATAAGAGACTTTGAAGCCCAACCATCAAATTCCATTTTAGATGACCTTCCCTTTTGCCGGTTCAATGACTGCTTTCCCTTAGACCTCTTCCTTTTTCGCTCCCCTTCTGAATCATCCATACTTTCATCATCAGAAGTTAGATGGTTGTCCCCAACTTCATCATATTGATCAGCTTCGGAATCACTAGGATAGTTTCTTCCCATGGTCAGTCGCCTTTTTGCTGAGCGTAGAACTTTTGAGTTCAGACCTAGTGTTCCTTTCTTGAGCTCATAGTATTCCTTGAACAGGCCCTCCAACGTATCTACACTATCGAATTCCACTTGCTCCTGAATGGCAAGATTAAGAACGAGGCAGATAGTAATTTGCATGCGGCCAGAAGGAGAAAAAGAATATGGGAAAAGTCTGTGAACCAGAATATGATTCAACTCAAAACAAGCACTGAAAAGGAAAAGGCTCATAATAAAAACAAATGTACTCTTTTCACAGTGTATGTACATGCACAATGAGTTCTTTATTAAAGATATGAGCATTACCATCAGTTTGTTATGCAATTAAATAACTCATGCTCCCTTCAAAGAACTAGAAGTCTTAAAAACATAACACGATCTTTTTCCATAATATTTATTTCTCATGTTCTAAAATTGGATTTCTGTGTATATCGTAGCAATACGGTAATTAACCAAAGACACATCTTGGAAATTGTACATTTCGTCATAGCACTAATCAGGATACACAATATACAGTTACAAATAACTATTTCTCTGAGTTTTAACAGTGTTCGGAAGGATTATTTTCAACATACCCCATCACTGTCGACATTCATGTTTTCTTCTATCAGTAAAGCAAGTTTCAAACAGTGAGTGCACATTCCGTACTTCCCTTTGATTTGAACAAAATCTTGAATATAAGCACAGCTACTGCAGACAGCACTTGGACAACAAAGACAATAATATCTTGAAGCCTTACGGCATGAGCGACAGAAATGCCAATCTGAAACAAAAATTGTGACGATCTTAATTCATAGAACTAAAGAAGAAGAAGATACAACAATAAATGAATGAATAAAACTTTGATCCTTCTGAATCTAGAAGTTTATAAATAGACAGCAACTGTGCACTATGATCACTCATATGTGGTAACTCTCCCAACCGACAGCACTCATCTTCTAAGATAGCCTAATCATGTTACTCAAAATAGTTAATCACATTATAAAGTCAACACCTTACTGCGTCACAAATGTATGGATGCAGTACTGAAAAAGTTCATCACAACTTAGATCTTTTACAGTGTCAGAAATGTCTACTTTAAACAATGTTTCCCTGGTCTTTCTTCTGCTCTAACCTCACTCGACAAAAAAATGGGTTGAAACACATCAAGACTCAAGACTCAAGTCATCCGTCCAGTCTATTAATCAGAAATCAGCCTAAAAATGTGTGCACCGGCCATTGGAACACAAGCTATATCTTTGCTTATCATGTGCTGCAAGTTTTTTCAGCTCTAGCCTCACTAAAAAAAACAGGGTTGAATGGCATCAACCAATAACAAGTCATCCGGTTTATTCATCAGGGATCATTACCAAACTTTCATGCGCTACCCATAGCATCTGAGTAAGATTTTATTGTCATGTGCTATAAGTTTAAAATTGTTTCAAGATACCGTAAACCAGTTAAAGCGACTCTTCTTGCATTCAGGAACAGATAGCTTGGTTCAAATAAGCTCCAATGGCTTACCGCAACTCCAGAGTTTTCCGCTTGACATAAAGCTGTCATCCTTACCCACACACTTGCAATGATAAGCTTTCAAGCACTCCCTGAAAACAACAATAGCACATGTCAATGAAACCATTGATAGGAATAATGAAACAACGAAGTGGAAGATCCGATAGAACAACCCAACTTTTGCACATAGAAACAATGTTGACCTTACTTATGATATATTCCCACAAAAATGCATCAGAATACACTTAGAAATTGCAACAAACCATTTCTTTAGTTTTTCATCCAGCAATTATTTCTGCAGAGTTAACTAATTTCCACATTCCATCAGTTAGCTAACCAAGTTCCTACATGAAATCTACCAAGTCCCATCCTTCTATTTTGATTCCACAATACACTTGCACTCACACACTCCATTACACTAGCATTTTCTTGTTTGAAATAAGAATTAAATAATCATATTTAAAAGAACTAGTAAATAACAAAAAGATGCTTACTTGTAATCACATATAAGGAGCTCTCCACCATCTTTGCAACAAAAGCACCAATCTTCAGCTTTACTTTCTTTGTCTAGTGGCTTTCTTCCTTTCCTCCTCTTCATGTTTCCTATCTTTTTTAATAATAAATGAACCTAAACAAAACAACCCAAAGTGTGATTTTAATAATCAATTGAAAATATGAACTGACAAAGAATACAACTTCTTAAGCAAAACCAACATCTAGATTAAACCCAAAAATACTAAAATGATAATAAAAACAAAGATGGTCAACACACAATTTTATAAAGTAACTTAGTAAGCATGCATCAAAAAGGGGAAAAAGATAAAACTTTTTCACCTAATTCTTCTTACTCCCCAACTATACAACAAAGAAAAATTGATATGCAGAGCTATACTAAAAAAGCCTAGAGTTAAGGAGCTTGATTTGGTTTGGTTTATTATAAAATCATGCAGAACAACATAAAGTTCGCACACAGAAAATGTGTGAATAATGGTGCATGCACTTACAATTTCTAGAGAGTAGAAGAGCTTACGATTTGTAACTAGAGGACTCAGCTCAGGGAGTGAGGGTTCAGGACGAAATTCAAGTGTGCTTTACTAATCCTGCTCAACTGTATGTTATACACACACCAAACAGTAAAATGAACATCAAGAAAATTACTATTTGCTTCCCTCAATAATTTCTCTCTGGCCGTTCAGACAGAAAACAAAGTCGAATCATTACTGCAGTTAAAATCAAGCAGCAGTTTAATTAAACCTATGCTTACTAACTAACAAGCGAATTCGCTTATAACACAACAAACACAGGTGTAATTCGTTTGTTGTCAAACAAACATTGGATTTATTAGCTTGTTTCTTTACGAACACCACGACAACTTGCTACTTTCCTTACAAACATAAACGTAAATCTAGTCATTACTCATCAAACACGTGTTTAAAAAAAAAATTCAGACAATTTAATATTGAGAAAACGTGGTCTTTATCAATCAAAGCACTCACCTATTACATCAGCTGGGCCCTCCCTTTGCTGAATTACTTCCACAATTCGACAAGAAGGGCCATGTCTCGCTTTGTTTCTAGTCGAACTTAGAAGGCCATGTATTCGACCACGAATAAAGGTAACTGCAGAGCGGACCATTCCTGGTTTCGAACTTGTAGTCACACATTGCCGTTGCACATGCTTTGAAAAACGCTTTCTTGAAATCCTGAGGAGAATCCCCGATAAATTCGAACCGAGACTGCACTACAATAGATATTCGTTATATGTGTGTTATGACGATTTAGAAAACTTGATAAAATTTAGTTAACTACAAAGAAAGATATTCCACATTCTATTCGACAAAGCTTATTTAACTATACACCAACAAGGCCCAAATGTGACGTATTTTCTACGCAGATAAAGACATTACATCAACATTTGCCCCTTAAGATTGGATAAACTATTGTAATAATTAATTAGTTAGAAAAATAGTAAATATGAAGGAATCTGACAAATGAAAAAACATTTACCATCCTTTTACCAATACCAAAACCCAGAACGCGATGACGCTCCGTTATCGTTTCATGGGCTTTAAAATTTTGATAAAACTCTTTTGAGAGAAGTTTGATATGTACTTATCAATGGTAGTGATTTAACAATACAATACATGCATCTTATATATATATAAGGAAAGAAAGATGCAAAACACATTATTTTAGTTCTTATATTTTAATAAAGATATATCTAATTCGCCTGTTTTCTTATAAACATCTATCAATTCTATTGTTTTTAACAAACATGAAAATAATTCGCTTTGTTTTCTTATAAACATGTACTTAATTTCTTTGTTTCCACCTCGCTTTTTTGTGAAAGATGCCAGTAGCCTTATCATCATACGGGCTGTAGAACACGCAACGGTAAAAATGACTCAAAGTGAATCAATTAACAATATAAAATAGCATAAAATACAATTAAAAAATAACATAAATAATATAAAATGACTAAAGTGAATCATAAGTTGAATAATTTTATCATATTTAAACACCACTAACATAATTGAGAAATATTAGCACAAATTCAAATACACAACATTAATTATTAATTTTGTAATTATCAAAAATCAAATTACAATATTAATTATCAACGCTCAAATAATTATCAAAATTCTAAATTATTAACATTCAAATTATAATTAATATTACACAATTCATAATCGACACGATTCGAATATTAATAAATTTCATAATATTTATCATTAATAATTTATTACAATTTCATAATTGACAAATAACTCTTGCAATTAATAAAAATAATCTAATACATAACATTTCAAAATCCAAACATAACATATAATTTCCATTGGTCATGCCTAATAAACATAGCAAGATAAACTACCATGATCTAAATTCGCTTAGTATGTGAATCATTGTTAAGATATAACCAATCACGTAAGAGTCGAATGATGAAATGATATATTTGTTTATTGCTCCAAACAAACACAAATGGAGCGCGATGAGAAGAAACGTATGTAAGACAAATATGCGAAGAATTAAACGACGAGCGCTTATAAAGCCGAATGTATAATTCACTTGCTCAGCATATAAGCACGGCGAGTAATCTCGGCCGCTTTCAAACAAACACGGGTGAATTGCCATGGATAAACATTTAGACAAATTCTCGGTCGCTTTCTATTAATAGATTTATGTGGAAGTCAGGTCAAATCAAGTCATTTTTGGCAAGCGCAACTTGGGAGACCTTTTAAAAGAAGCAATTGTATTTGAGCTCAGAAGAACAAGCTTTAATCGGTTGATTTATTTTCTTATTAAAGTAATGAACAAATTTGTTTTGTTTTATAGCAAAACATAGAACAAATTTGCTTGAAATAATTCTATTTGCTAATCATGTATAGTCACGCTTAAGACGTGAATCATGTCCTCAAGCTATGGAACGCAGAGTAAACGTTAACTTATTATCAATTTGCATAATGTAAAAAAGTAGTAAACGTTTACTATAATTATCGATTTGAAAATTATAAAAACGTTGGTTGTGTTTAACCTATAAATAGCACTGAAAACAACAAGGAATTATGCGATAAAATTTAGGTGTATTTCTATGTAGTCGCCCATCGCCACGAGCTATATTATTTAATCACCTTAATTCATTGTTATGTGATAAAATTCAATATATTACACTACATTATATTATTATACTATCAAATTAACTTAGTTATTACTAAATCATATTATTATATTCTCAAATTAAATTAGTTAGTATAGTACATCCTTTTCCATAATGGATAACAAATATAACTACGATTTGATCAATCTCGATAGTTACGATTTTACTGTAGATGAAACTCAATTGACCGATTACGGTCCAATCGTTCCATCATCTTATATACACGGTTACTCGGGTTAGTTATGAAAATGTACATCTACTTTTACATAAGTAAGGAATTTAAGAATCCGTAAGGCGTGTTCGTGAGCAAATAACTTTTGGAACACGATTTGTCAAGGCAAATACAAGTAAAAAACATTACGCTATGTCCAAGCTCAAGAAACGGATGTAACAAAAGGGAGCATCAGCTTTCTCGTTTGTAAATAAGATTGCAGTACGACTATTAAGAAAAAATTCACACGGGAGACGCCAACGGTAAAGTTTTTCAATTTTTGGTTAATCGGAAAGGAGTACCTTAACGCGAAGCCGGTATGGGTCCAAGTGAAGCATGGGAGACATAACTATCCATTTCCTTCATATGCCGGTGGCCTAGTGGCCAGGGGCCGTATCGTTAATAATCTCCCAGTATGTGGCAATTCGGTCATGAATATACCTCCAAGCGACATTGCCAAGATCATTAAAGAGGCCGACCTGAGAAATGTTGCCCGACTCACTCGAGTTTACAATGCAAGTCAAGTAAGCATACGTAAAGAGAAAAGAGGGACACGCGACGCTGCTGCAAAATTTTGCTTTTCAAGTAAGAGCATAAATACTTTGACTTTAGTGTGTCGGGTTTGTCAACTCCTGAGACGCGGTATTCAGCCACCCAAATTCTCCCACGCCATGCTCAATGACATCCTCAAGCGATAATGTTCGATTGCACCTATAACACAAAACATGTACGGTACGGCACTACTCGAGGTTGCTCCGGAAATGACAGTACAAATAAACCTTCACTGTGATGTTACGCTTTCCTCGAATACGAAAGTGAGGAAAATTACACATGGGTTTTGGATACGGTTCCTGCATTATTTGATAAAGGAGACGTCATATCAGATTTGTCACAGATCGATCCGGCTTTGATAAATGCTATGAGAAAAGTGTTCCTCGATCTAAACATCATCTATGCCTACTAATAATATCAACAATGTGTCTAAGTGAAGCATCGTCTTCAACTGACGCCACTGCAGAAAGGATTCAAACAACGCCGAACCGCCATACTTCCAAGAACTAATGGTATGAATCTTTATGCTAGCATTTAACATGTAACATTTCAAGACGAGGTTGGCCCTCGATCGACGACATCGCAAAACTACACGGATCATCACGACAGCCTGTAATACATCTCGCTTGTCACGCCGATCACATTTCCACTTCGCCATTATATTAACCAATGTGTACGTTATTCAATATAAAACATAATTGACAAATATAGTTCAATGACACGTGATTAAATTATTAAATTTCGTGGTCGGGCGTAACATCACCGAGTCAAACGGAACTTGAAAGGATCTAAACTATCCTTCCTGCTCGACACCATATTTCATGTGACTTCATAAAGTCACGGGCGGTCAAATTACCTACATAAAAAGTGTCGATGTATGCTGAACTGTGATCCTGGACAACAATATTGCACACTAACCTTTTCAGAACCTCGCCGAAAAAAAATATCAACAAAGTTTTATCTAATAAACTGGAATCGGGAAGAAACGTATTTGCGGCGCCGTGATTCCCAAAGTCAGTGGTTGTTACATCTCGACGAACACACGGTCTACCTGGGTGCCCACAGTACTATGCCAGCACATCCATCGCAGGGATTAGTATCTCTCGGTGACATACACGAGTATTGGCAAAGCTCGACATAGAGTCGGCTGTGATTATGACGAAGCGACGGTACTGCATCAACACACGATAACGACGAAGTCCTCCGCGAATTATCACAAGGCTTCCAATCACAGCATTCGCAGACATCGCCGAAACCCAAACATCCCAACCATTGCGCCCTCCTTAAGTCGAGCCAAAACCGAGTAAATCAAATAAAAGCCAAGGTTGTAATGCTGTATACAGGGCCATTTCACGCCGATTTTAATATCGTTAAGGCTGCTGTGATAAGGTTAGCTCTTAATCCCCATATCTCCAAAATATCTTTCAATTTTAAATTTTGATAATTGACTTCTTTTTTAATTTTAATTTTATAGTTTATGAAAAATATACTTTCGTATACACACATAATTTTAATATCTCAGTAGTTGACATGGTTTAGTTTTCACTATTAATCTATAATTGTGAAATCAATCGTAACTTTAAAGAAAGTGATGAGTTTCATTCTTTAGTGAAGTGAAATGCTATATTTGGTCAATATAGTATATTTTATGTTGTAGACTAGATAGCAAAAAAGAAGTTAGAGTGGTTTTACAGTAGTAAGTAATTAGTGTTATTGACTTAAATGTGAGCTTATGATAGCCTAAAATGTGGAAGTTGTTTCTCTCCAACTATCTAACTATTATGATGCAACGAAGCACATCTAGTACTCCCTTAGTTGTTTTCCACCTTCATGTAATCTCCTTTAAAGATCGAGAGGTCGGAGAGCTTCATCTTCCAGAAGATTTCATATTTACTGACTTCTCCATCCATTTCCATACCTAATGAAGACGGTAGAAATAAGGTAAAGTCCTTTTGTCTTTTTTTTTTTTTTAAATTTACATGAGGTTTAGTGACTTGAAAAGAAGACTAATAAGATGTGAATCATCAAGTAAATATACGTAAAACCCAAGATCCTAAAGATACCGACACGCTTCTCCTAACCTAATCGAAGTTTTTCATCATAAATCTCGATTTTAGTGAACTATATTTACAATTATATTTTATGTGAGCTCTTTTATTAAAAAATGATTGTATTGGCAATATTTAGTTATGAATGTTAAATAACAAAATGCGAGTGGCAAGCTCTATAATCAACATACATAACTTTACATGACATGTTACATGCTCCAAATTTTCTCAATTATTATGGTAGGCTAAAATATTACTCGTTATATTCAATAACGGTACATGGTAGGCTAAAATATTACTCCGTAACAAGTAAGTTGAGCAAGCATTGTGAGTAAGATGTGAATACTTAAATCAGATTTAGGTATCTTGGCATTTTTTTTTCATTTAGTTGTGTTT
Source organism: Lithospermum erythrorhizon (assembly GCA_019722365.1). Taxonomy (NCBI): domain Eukaryota; kingdom Viridiplantae; phylum Streptophyta; class Magnoliopsida; order Boraginales; family Boraginaceae; genus Lithospermum; species Lithospermum erythrorhizon. The sequence goes on along the minus strand of JADFUC010002116.1, from coordinate 140,029 downwards.
ATGGGCAAATGGTATTTATGACATTCCAAAATATTATTCCCTTGGGCTTTCAAAAGCATTATCCACTTTTCACCTTTTTGTGAATTGGCCGAACTTCGACCGTATATATATTTTATTTCATATATAATATTTTATAAAAAATATATTTAATAAAAAATACATTTCAAATTTTTTCTTAATTTTTATCAAATATTATAGTTACGTATGGGTGGCCAGATTTGCCCCTCCATCCTCTATACTTTACTCATTCTTCCCCCAAACTCAAACCCTCAAAAAGACTCATATTTAATTAATCATTTCCATCGATTAAAAGGATGAGCAATGAATAGTAAGTAATTTGAATAATAGACATGTTTATTTATTATGCATTTTATAATCATTACTATATTGCAGTGATTACTTGTTCAAACTCTTGCTAATCGGAGACTCCTCTGTCGGAAAATCATGTCTTTTACTCAGATTCGCTGTATGTTACCTTATTCTTTTTATGTTTCATTTTCTCTCTTTTTTTTGCTTAATAATAAATTCTTTTGTTTTAGGATGATTCCTATGTTGACAGCTATATTAGCACCATTGGAGTTGATTTCGTAAGTTTTCTTTCTATCACTTCTTATCATTTATTTACTGTATTAATTCTCAAATGTTTTTTGCGTGTCAGAAAATTAGGACAGTTGAGCTTGAGGGAAAGACAATCAAGCTGCAAATTGTGAGTATATTAATAATTATACTCTGTTTTCGGCTTTGTTTAGTTCTGCGATTTTGCAAATGGTATACTATTGTATGTTGTTATGTGAAAGGCGAAAGTTGAATGGGGAGAGGAATAGATGAACTAAATATCTTAGTTCCTACATAAAGTTGTTAGCGTTGTGCTTAGTCTTTCATTTTCCCCCATAATATGTATGTTGGTGTTGTTGTACTAATGGTTGACTTGGTTGAATCCATGTACTGCTACATTTTTTATATAATAATCTTCTTTTGTTATCTCATGTCTTCTCAGTGGGATACTGCTGGCCAGGAGCGGTTCCGTACTATAACTAGCAGTTATTATCGAGGAGCACATGGAATTATTGTAAGACACACCTATATTTACTTCTTCCCCCAGAGGGTCCCTTCACTTAAATTGATAATAATCTACTAATACTTTCATAAGTTTTAGGGGATATAGTTCAAATTTGAAATAAATTCAGTATTTTACTGCTAGCTCAGCAATGTGCTTTGCTTTCGGTGAAATGGGGTTAAGGTTTCATTCAAGAATACTTTAGATTGTCATTTCATTTTACCTCAAACATCTCTCCTATATGTCATTGGCAATAGATTGTGTACGATGTAACTGATATGGAGAGCTTCAACAATGTCAAGCAATGGTTGAATGAGATTGATAGATACGCAAATGATAGTGTGTGCAAGCTTCTAGTCGGAAACAAATGTGATTTAGTTGAGAACAAGGTTGTGGACACTCAGACAGCAAAGGTATTTCTTCAACTGTTTGTGTGCTGATTGACTATATCGAATTTAGTCACATTCCCTATATCCTATTTTCCTGTCTTGGTAAAGTAATTCAACTTGTGGACTATTATGCTTTGTGATCCTCTTTTGAATTTCCATTGACTGTTACCACTTCTTCCCTCATTTTTATCAGTATGGATCCTATGTTTCATTTTTTCTCTAGCTTACTACTATAACGGTCATCTGAATTGGCAGGCCTTTGCTGACGAGCTTGGCATACCTTTTCTAGAGACCAGTGCAAAAGATTCCATTAATGTTGAGCAGGCTTTCTTAACAATGGCTAGTGAGATTAAGAAAAAGTAAGTAACTGGTTGGATACTTGGATCACATATTACTTTGATCGAATGTAAAAAAAATACCCATCATATTACAGAAATTGTCATGTAGAAATTCACAAAACTATATTTCTGATGTTATTCCTATTCTGCAGAATGGGTAACCAGCCTGCTGCAAACAAGAAGACATCAACTGTGCAGATCAAGGGTCAGCCAATTGAGCAGAAAAGCAACTGTTGTGGTTAAACGTGAATTGTGTTTTATATGTGGTCAGAATTATTGGAACAGATTTGTTGACTGATGTTTGCGCAATCCTTGCTTAATTAATTGTCGGACATGTACTAGTATTTGGTTGCTGAATATTTTGTGTGGTATTATGTTGTTTCTGTTTGAATGAAAATGCAAAGGTATGTATATATGAAGACAATAGGAGAGTCGTTTTTCAGTGTGTTAATTAGAAACATAATGTCGAAGAATTACACGTAAGGATGGACAACAAGTGCCCGTATAATGTCGAGTAATTTAACGATCCCACAAAGTCATGTACTATGTTTATGATGACTAAAATAATATGAAAATAGAAAATAAAAATGAAGAAATCGTTCCAGAAGGTTCCACATTAGGCTTTATCTTGAGCCAACCATTTCCCACCTCGTTCCAAATGGCATCTCAAATGAGTGCGACTTTTTGGCCACCAACCAACACTTCAAATCGTTGGAAAGGTGGTTTTGGGGGCCAAAGGGTAATTAAGCTGAAGAAGTACGATAATGGCCGAAGTGGGGCTCTCCGGGTGGTGGCGGAGAAGGTGGTGGGTATTGATTTGGGTACAACCAACTCTGCCGTGGCGGCTATGGAAGGAGGGAAGCCTACGATTGTCACGAATGCTGAAGGCCAGAGGACTACTCCTTCCGTTGTTGCTTACACCAAAAATGGTGATAGGTTGGTTGGGCAGATTGCTAAGAGGCAGGCTGTGGTGAACCCCGAGAATACCTTCTTTTCGGTTAAGCGGTTTATTGGGAGGAAGATGAATGAGGTCGATGATGAGTCCAAGCAGGTTTCCTATACTGTTGTCAGAGATGAAAACGGGAATGTCAAGCTTCAGTGCCCTGCTATAGGGAAACACTTCGCGGCCGAGGAGATTTCTGCTCAGGTGCTCAGGAAACTTGTTGATGATGCATCCAAATTTTTAAACGACAAGGTAACTAAAGCAGTTGTTACCGTGCCTGCATACTTCAATGATTCTCAAAGAACTGCTACAAAAGACGCTGGTCGCATTGCTGGATTGGAGGTTCTCCGTATCATAAACGAACCAACTGCTGCCTCCTTAGCTTATGGTTTTGAGAAGAAAAGTAATGAAACCATCTTGGTATTCGATCTCGGTGGTGGTACCTTTGATGTTTCAGGTAACTCATACATCATTGTAGCATTTATTTTGTATGTTCTAATTTCGTCTTTCGTTTCTGCATAGTTCTTGAGGTTGGAGATGGTGTTTTCGAAGTGCTGTCTACTTCTGGAGATACACATCTCGGTGGTGATGACTTTGATAAGGTCCACATTCAGTTTTCATTCAGCTTTTGAAATTGGAACTACAACTGATATAAGCATCTTATTGTGTTAATACAGAGAATTGTCGATTGGCTGGCTTCGAGTTTCAAGAAGGATGAGGGTGTTGACCTTCTCAAGGACAAGCAAGCCCTTCAGCGTCTCACTGAGACTGCGGAAAAAGCTAAGATGGAACTTTCATCTCTCACACAGACCAACATCAGGTCATAATATTTTCATACATATCCTTTTGCTTCTTTTAGCATGCAATATTTTCTGATTAGTTAATCATTTTTCAGCTTGCCCTTTATCACCGCCACTGCAGATGGCCCTAAACATATTGAGACCACTCTTACCCGTGCCAAGTTTGAAGAGTTGTGCTCAGACTTGCTTGATAGGTAGTCAACTGACGAGTGCGGTTGAATGTTGTGTTCACTTTTAGATTCACATGTCATGGTATTTTTCGACAGAACATCCTAATTTGTTTCACCATTCAGGGTTAAAACACCTGTTCAGAATGCCTTGAGGGATGCCAAACTGTCCTTTAGTGACATAGATGAGGTGATTCTTGTTGGTGGTTCGACACGTATCCCAGCAGTTCAGGAGCTGGTTAAGAAATTGACTGGGAAGGACCCAAATGTTACCGTCAACCCAGATGAAGTTGTTGCCCTTGGAGCGGCTGTTCAGGCTGGTGTTCTTTACGCATGAGGTTAAGTGTGTTCACAGCTGTTCTAAAAATTTAGCGTCATTTTTAACACTTGTACACTATATATTGTTCAGGCTGGTGTTCTTTCGGGAGATGTCAGTGACATTGTGCTTCTTGATGTGATACCACTGTCCTTGGGTTTGGAAACTCTGGGTGGTGTGATGACCAAGATCATACCAAGAAATACAACTTTGCCTACATCAAAATCTGAGGTGTTCTCCACTGCAGCTGATGGTCAGACTAGCGTTGAGATTAATGTTCTCCAAGGTGAGAGAGAGTTTGTCCGGGACAACAAGTCTATTGGCAGCTTTCGCCTTGATGGGATTCCACCTGCACCACGTGGTGTTCCTCAAGTAGAGGTTAAGTTTGACATTGATGCAAATGGTATCCTCTCCGTCACTGCCATTGATAAAGGTACTGGAAAGAAGCAAGACATTACCATTACTGGTGCCAGCACATTGCCTGGCGATGAGGTATGTTCATCTATATCATTAACTTATTCAAAAACCTTTTCGTTTAACCTCCACTTGCTTCATTCCGAGAAACTGAATACAATGTCTGCCTAGGAAATTATTTTCTAAGTTATGTCTTTTGAATTATGCAAAAGGTTGAGAGAATGGTTCAAGAAGCTGAAAAGTTTGCAAAAGAAGACAAGGAGAAGAGAGAAGCCATAGACACAAAGAACCAGGCCGATTCTGTTGTTTACCAGACGGAGAAACAACTAACCGAGCTTGGAGAGAAAGTCCCAGCAGCTGTTAAAGAGAAGGTTGAGGCAAAACTTGGGGAGCTCAAGGATGCCATCTCAGGGGGTTCGACACAGGCCATGAAGGATGCCATGGCAGCACTTAACCAGGAAGTGATGCAGCTTGGGCAGTCTCTCTATAATCAGCCCGGTGCATCACCTGGCGCTGGCCCAGCACCTGGAGGTGAGACCGGTGGACCTTCCGAATCTGGCAAGGGACCCGACGGAGATGTCATTGATGCAGACTTCACCGACAGCAAGTAAAGCTTACAGAATGGGAAAAATTAAGCCCTCTTAAATTGGTACGAGGGAAGAATTGTTTTGACCTTGCTCAAGTGTCGGTTTGGATCAGAATACCTAGAGGAGGTTTCATATAAGGTTATTGTCGCAGAATACATATAAAAATAGTTAACGCTTGCATCTTCTTGTTTGTTTTTGTCAACATTGAAGGATAAATATTGATTTATATCTGATATTTAATGGAACTTGAGTTTTATCTCTCCTCCACCGATGGTAATGTTTGAATACATAAAAATCAGATGATTGCTAAGGATACATGAAATACATAGCAGAATCTTGAAGCAATAACTATGTGGGTGTATCTATTGCTATTCCTTCCCGAAGAGAGATTTCAGCCCCTTACAATGAGAATCGAACCCAGGATCTCTAAGTCACTGGAAGACCTCCTAACCACTAGGCTATTCGATATTCCTTCAAATATATTTATTTAAATGCAATGACATTAGAGTGATGAAAGCTTGTTAGTTTTTAGCATTATAAACTTGGACGGAGGGAGTACATAATAGCAATAAAACACTAACTTTATTATAATAAGTGAGATACATATACATTCATTCAGGAAATTAAACTTGATAATTTCGAAATAATAAAAGGAGTAGAGCATTAAACGACTTTACCGAAACCTACTGAAGGTGGCGATGTAAGGAAATTTGAAGAGAGGGTGATGGTTCGAGATAAATTGCAATATATTTATCAGTCGAGAGAACACATTCAAGAATTAACATAACCGATTCATCAACGCTTACCAATCCATCAAAATATAGAGAATAATGTTTGATTTGTACTTAAGCCACTATAACTTCCAAAAGCTTGTGGATCAATGTTGTAAAAAAATACATGCTACATAGAAAAAAAGGCAACAATTCTCCTTGTACCATTCCTGCCCACAAACCAAACTAAGTAAATAACCTGAAAATTGTTCAAGCAGGCCACCAACAGACATATCAGTTAAAGACCTAGTCCAGTCACCACTGATGCAACAGAGATATTAGACAAAATCATCCATAGTCTAGTTAACCCGCCCGTGTCATTTTCATCTTTGGCATGGCCTTCTTCATTTGGCGAGCACGATCTTTGGCCTCCTTTTTGCGGAGGGCCTCTGCACTAAGCTTGGCCTCAGCTTCCTCTAGCTTCTTCCTTGCCTCCACCTTCCTTTTTTTCAAGTCTTCTTGCCTGGCGTTCAGGAGTTCTCTCTGGATCTCTTGAGAGACTTTCTGTCTGGCTGCATCGGTTTTCACTCGAGCCTGCAGTCGATATAAAGTATTAGAAACCATTATGTTTCATAATGATTACCATGCTTGAGGAAGGATACTCACATGTGAACTGAGCTTGTATCGTCCAATTAGATCTATATAATAGGGTACAAGAGCTACCAAACGTGTCATGTCAGCCATGTTCTTCATATCAGGAATAGCAAACTTAAATATAAGCATCTTCCTTTGTGAGCCGAGGTATTGATCAGAGAAGTGCATTGAAATAAAAAACCTTCCGACTTTCTCAAAGGCTTTGTCACCAAACACCTGCAAGAATTTAAATAACAATCATCTCTCGTAATCAACAAAGATGTTCCAAGAACTATATTTCAACATAATGAAAAAGAAATTCATGAAAAAATCATGTGAAGTTTGTGATCATAAGATGCGAATATCATTCATTGCTCGAGATTTCCTCAATCTCATAGGAGCAGCTCTTTCTAAAAGTTTCCCTTGTCACATTCTAACTCATGTTACATCTCTGACAATAAATCAAATCAATGCAGAAAAGGAAATCTAGACTAAGATTCATTGATCTCACCCCATTAAAGGCATCTCAAACTTGGATCTTGATGTTAACCGCCTCTTTTGGTTTGAGAAGGCCCACCGAAGTCGTACGGGCTCGGGTCCGTGATAAACTAAAAGTCCCTTTTTCCGGCACACCCTAGTCTCTCTTTCCACTCTCTATAAATACCCCAACATTCACTCCTTGGTCTCATGTAATGCCATTTTGTCTCCCCCAATATTTATTACCAACTTAACATCCCTCGCTCTAACTCGATCGCCGGAGTGTCTGTGGTTACCGAAAGTACTATACTGCAGATACGACACGAGGCAGACTATATCACAAATTACCACCGCGAACCATTTCAACCCGCAACACTAAAATATCCGAAGATCTAGATAGTGAAGCACAAATTTATCAAGCTACTCCATCGTGAGAACCAACGGCTCGAAATCCGTCGTGATCAGATCTCATTCCTCAATTGCGTAAAACCTATAAAGAGTATGACTATTCCGCATAGCATATGTGCACTGCCTATAGAAAGAAACTTCTCTTTTTCAAATTGGTTTTCCTTTTCTACAGGACTGCTAGTTCCTAAGATGACTAACATAGTTATCTAAGAGAGATGGAGAAACCCCTATCGATTTCCTCAAAGACCAAGTCTGCCAAATATAGAAAAGGTTACCAGGTCCATATATAGTAGAGCATCAAATAGGCATGGATTAAACTAAATTGTAAACAATACCAACTATGTGATATCAACTTTTAAGCTCCGGTTCTTCTCTCACCAATAGTAGTAAGGATAAATAGCCCAAAAGGATCCCAAATCATATGCCAAAGAGGAACTAAATTCATCATAAATTAGAAGAGCCTAATAATAACCACCCCAAGCATAGTTTGCTACTCATTCACTAAATAGTGGCAAACCGCAAACCTTAATAAATATCATCGAACTAGAAAACTTGACCCTGGCAAGTACGAAATAGCTTCAATGATCGTAGATGATACATAAAATAATTCAAACAGAAAGACAATCGAAAGTATGTAATCACTAGAGCATATCACATAATAATCAAACCAATCAATAAAAACTTATAAGCAAAGCGAGAAGTAGACCTGATCTAGCACTGCCTCAGTTATCATATCTCCAGCCACCTCTTTGGACTCAGCAACCACAGCTAACTCATCAGCCACCCACTTTCTCCCACTAGGCAGTCCCACCAAGCCTGCAAACCTCTGCAAATCCCCAACTTCCTTCAGCATCGTTTTGGCCAATTTCTTCCTAGCCAAAGAAAACACTACATGATCCATGGCATCATCATTCATAGTAACCTCAATTGTCATCTCATCCTTACAGGGCACAACAGCGTTATAAACCCGTGCAATCAAATCGTGCCTACTCTTCAACTCCATGGTAGCCAACAACCCCTGACAAAACCTCCTCCCGCTAGAGTAAAACCTAAACGTACTCTGGCCTTCTTTCAACAATAAAGGCGAATCATCACCCTCTCCCACACCTAACAAGCTAAAATTCTTATCGAAAATGGAATCTTTTCCAGCAAATTTGATAGCCCAAGCTAAAGCCAAGTTCTCATTCTCCTTCTTACCAGTAAAGTAATTAAAGAGAAACATAAGCAAAAACGAAACACTAAGAATCTCAACATAAAAATGACCAACACCCTTGTGGGCAGTTTTCCCTTCCGAAACTGAGTGAGATGGAGTAACGGAAGCCTTGGTTTGAGGAAGTTGTTCGATTACACCTTCAAATTCATCCTCATCCCAATCATCGGGGGAGAGAGCGGTGGTGAGGGGGGGAGGAGTGACGTGATCTTCGATATCATCGGCGTCGAAGCCTTCGAAGTGGGGAGGGGGGGAGGCGGATGAGGGAGGGAGGAGGAAGGAGGGGATGGAGAGGAGTGCGATCAGGTACAACACCGGGGATGAACAAGGAGAAGGAGATCGAGTCTTCGCCATCGGATCCACCTTCTTACTACTGTATGCCAATCAATATATTATTGGTTAATCAATTTGGTATATTTCATGTAACAACTGCCCACATCGGCTGTCCCGAAATTGATTTGCTAACAACATAAACATTAAATATCGTAGCCACCATACAATCCTAGCGATTATAATAACAATAAATATTACATTCTCTCTTCATAATTTCATCAATTGTATTAAACGGTTTAAATATTTACCGGCTCATCGTCACAAATGACGCCTAATGCCAACTAGTGGAACTCCCAATATATCATACATAATTCTAATATGAACTCCAAAACAACGAAATATCACTAACAAATTTCATATGATCCCCATAATTTAATAATTTAATATATTATCACCTACAAAATAGGGAACTCCCAATATATCACATGCTGAACAATAACTCTATTACGCCTCTCTATTGTGAGTCTACACCACCCTAATATAGGAAAACAACTCCATTCATGTTTCTACACCCAAGCAAACGGCACTCAACAAAATACAATCCCACCTGCCACTCTACACCAAGTAGACGGGATACATTTCAACCCGCAGTGAGCAAACCACCTAAGAACCCGAATAGAGTTCACAAACAATCAATCATACGACCGCTTATTCCATCAATACCTAACTATGCGGCCGCTGATTCCAACAAAACCGTGACACAAAGGTCGTTGATTAATACCGCATCCCATGGGACCGCTGATTTAAAGAATACTTAAAATATCACACTGGCGTTCACAACTCAAATCATATCCACTTTCATAATAATATCACATATCATAACATCATGCTAATACATAACCATTTCAATATCAATAAATACTTCATCGCGAACCTCAATAATTATCCAATACATCTATCTCATCATTTATCATCATCGTGTCACTCATTCTTTTTTTCATATATTACTATCAAATCACGACTTCCACAAAGAGACAATCGACTCCATCGACGATTCCTGATACATATGCTATTGTATTTCGCCATTACAATCAAGTTTGGCACTTCATATCTCATTAAAACATAGCAATATATCAGCTTACAACCATAAAATTATACAATACACATATGAACAATAATATCTAATTTATAACCCATCTTATTTATAATGTTAATATCATCTTATTGTATTAACTTACTATCACCACCAACATCATATCAACTTTCATAATCTTATCACATTCTATCATCATGTTATCTTCACATAACATCATAAATCTCATCATCCTATATTCACATCAATATCACAACATTAATTTTCAGTATTTTTATCTCGTCCTTTAATGTTATCAACCAAATGATTTATTCCTTTCTATTCATTACATTTATAAACACATATAATCTCATTTAACAGTTATTTTATAACATGAATTCTTTACGGGAAATAATATACACACACCCAAATAGTTTTTTTTAGTAATGAAATGACTATTTTACCCCTAAACATAATTTCTGTAACCAGCCACATTAATTTAACAAATGTGTAATAAAATAGTAATTTCACTCTAAATTTCTAACTGCTTTAAAAGCAGGTATAATGTGGTAAATCATATAGTCATATCATAATATCTCAAATCTATAAATATTCCAATATATCATATATTGATATTCAACATTGTTTCTCAATACAACTAATTGGGCTTTTAATCAACTCATTCATACTTATATAGCGTAATTATATATCATACTAATATAATCAAGATCACATTTTACTAAATCTCATCTGAATACATAATTTTTCATATATCCACCTCATTAATTATCATATCAACATACCTGTAATCTTTTTAATAGTTATCCACTTACAATAACCCAAAATATACAATACACATATTCATAACGTATGAAATATTATAAACGTGTGATATGAGTACTCACATCTAGTTCAAGCCAATTATAATGCATTTTACTTACTCCCATCACTTATTCGATATCAACGCCTAAAGAATATATAAATAACAATTACTTTTATTTTAATAACTTTAACTAACAATAGCTACCAAATTTGTAAACTCCTCTTTAATTTATGCAATTCCATCCCTTTTTATGATATACTACTATACCCATTTTAACTTTTGTCTATATTCAAATTATATTAGTTGTATCAAGAATTTAAAATGAATACTACTATCCAAATTCTATTATATAGTTAAACTAGAACTAAAATGATTCTTCAATATAGGCTTTATGTATATTATGTGTAATCAATTTAATACATACTTAAACAAGAAACGAATTTCATAAATTTAGTCCTAGAACCAACATATTTATAATTAAAACCCATTTAATATGAACTCTAATGATTATAAATGGATGAGCTTAGCTAATTACAACTTGGCATATCTATAACTAGTTATAAAATATTATATTTATACCTTTTCTCCTTGAAACTTGAAAGCAATTTTAATATGACAATATGAGAAGAATAACAAAAGAAAAGAAAACTTTAGTGGGGGAGAAATCATAATACCAAAGAAGAAAAGAGGAATGAATTTGACGTCTTGCTCGGTTCCTTTTATATAAGTAGATTAGATTTAGTAGTTTAGCCTCAAGAACATAAAATCAAGCTACGGTGTGTCACTTACAAAGAGGGACGTATTCGACAAGAAACAGTTGTTATTTATCATTTTCACTAAGAGTGAGAAAATATGAGTAATACTTAGCTATACACTTGTCTAGTCATTTTTTTTATAAGAGAAATAATACTAATTACTACTTGAATCATAAAAATTAGGGTTATTTTAAATTAATTGGAGTTATTATGGTTTAAATTAATTGATTCATCCCTCTTTCTCCAATTTTCTTTTCTTTTCTTTTGGGGTAATTATCCTATCAAATCATACTCCTAAGATTTCTAACAAGATTCAAGAAGAAAAAGTTGATATCGAATAGGTGATTGAAGTGGTAAAGTTGTTGACATTTGGCTTCGATATGCTGAAGATTTATATCACAATTTATAATCTTTCGTATATTATGAATATGTGTATTGTATATTTTAAGTTATCAGAATTATTAAAAAGATACAGCATGGAATAATATGGTGATTGAATGGCAAATATATGAAAGTTACTTATTAAGACAAGAACTATACAAGTGTAATTTTGATTATATTAGTTTGGATAACGATACATGTTAACAAGTATGAGAATGAGTCGTATCAACTAATTGACGTGTACGGGAAACCTTTACCAAGATTAAGATACGAAATATCATGACAAGCATGGATTTGAGATATTTTGATACATCATATATGTACAGTGCTAATGTTATACAACAATCGTTAAATGAGTTTTTGCGTATTAAGAAATATGTTCACTAAAAAAGGAATAAATCAATTGGTTGATAACATTAAAGGATTGTATCTAAAAAGTTGAATAATGAATGTCGTGATATTCCGCTACAGAATATAGCATGTTGAAAATTATGATGTTATGTGAAAATGACAAGATGATAAAGGTGGCTCGACATGAAAGCAATATGATGTCGCAGTCATGATGAATGAGCATGGTAGTTAAGAATAAGGACATTAACATTATCATAAGCATTGGTTATATAAATTAGATATCGTCTATATGCGATCGTATAATCTTAGCTATTGTAGTGATGATATTGATATGTTTTGAGGAGTATGATGACAACTCATCAATTATACGAAGTAGAAGCTGGAATAATAAGTATACCTACGACTATGTCACGTGGTCAATTATACTTCAAGTCATAATGGATAAAATATATGAAAAGAATGGACCAAGATAATAAATGATGAGATATATGTGTACGAGAAATTATCGAGGTATTTACGACATATTATTTAGCGATATTGAATTGGTTATGTATTAACGCGACAAGCTTGGACATGGCCATACATGAAAGTGATACGGCTCAGATTGGTGACTTACGATATGATAGTCCCCATATTCAATAATCAACGTCATATGATTATAAAGTAACTCTATTCCTCGTAGGCCGGGAGCATATATAAGTTACTGGCGCCGGCCTCTAATTTTATGTTTCAAAGGAGCATGACAGGGTACGAGATGTTTCGTGAGCATGATACGATATCATAAAGAAGGTATGTGGCCGTGCGCATGGTTTTCAGTCATGCTGCTACAGATTCCCCGTCTCTACTGTGTGTAGTGTAATGGGGAGAAATACGCTTTTAATGTAGCTTATTGCTGCTTAGCGATGTGATTGAAGCTATTCGATGTCATAGTTTTATCTATTACTATTGAAATATTTTGTAAGTTGATTATATTAAATTGGTTGAAGATATTAAACTACGGTATCATAAGATACTGAATAGCATTATGAATAATTATGATAAAACACTTATTTGGGGCGTACTTAAAGAATGCACTATGCTGTATATTACTTCCGTCTATACGCCACATCAATACGACTTTATATGAAAGATTCATCAGCCTTCAATTTCACCCCGTTTTGATCCCAGAGTTGTTTGTTGTTCAAGAAAAGTATCAAGCAACAATTACGAGATTTGCATTTGTGCAAATCACGATTCGAGATTCGGCACAGCATGCCAATTTCGAATAGTCTTCATCAGGTATCCTATATTGTATTAAAAGATGTATTCAAGTAAATGCGTTGTATATTATTATATAGGTCACGTAAATCACAAGATAATACTGTTGCCAGATTTTTCCTCAAGAAATTCTATGTTGTTCTGCTCAAAATAATTTACAATTCCAACTCAATATACTACCTGGTGGTACAATTTTTGTAATTTCACATAACTAATGATTTTTAAAACACTTCAATTATTTATTATTTTTCATCCACTTTTATATTAAAGTAGATTACCATTAAATAATTATAAACAATATATCTTGAGTATTTGTGATTGTTATTAATGCAAGTATAATTAAGTTGAAAATATTTGTATGATTTTAAACCGATTTAGAATGATGAGTTTAAACCAAATTAAGGGAGATTTGATAATTGATAGAAGAAGATAAACTGAGTTATCATCAGTTTCCCCTCTCTTTTTGTTCTCCGATTCGTGCATCTCTTGCTTGTACTCTAAGATCTGAATAAAACCCACTTCCAATTTTGCGCTAAACCCTGAGTTGAAATGGATTTGTAAAGGGTTTTGAGGAAAAGGGTTAATTTGATAAAAAATGGAGGATGCTTCATCAGGGTTGTCGTATAAGGGGATGTCGTCGGATAATATTAAAGGGTTGATTTTGGCATTGTCTTCAAGCTTGTTTATTGGAGCTAGCTTTATTGTTAAGAAGAAGGGCTTAAAGAAAGCTGCTGCTTCCGGTGTCAGGGCAGGTATACTTTACTGTTCAAATTAAACCCTTTGTTTGTCAATTAACGCCGTAAAGTTTGTTAATTTCAAATTGGATGTATTTACTTATGATGGATTTTCCAGGAGTTGGTGGTTATTCATATCTTTATGAGCCACTCTGGTGGATAGGGATGACAGCAAGTAAGTTTCCTGTCCAGATCGTCTAAAATTTATTTTGTCGTTGTAGTTGTGGTGATAAGGCTCGCTTTCATATAACTACGGAGTATTTGATATAGCAATAACATGGATTCCTTTTTATGTTTGCCTTATCTTATCAATGTTTACATTTCCGTACTGCATTTTATGATGATTGTGTCTAATTTGTTTAATACCCTACTTCAATTAGTTGGTATCATTGTACTGATTATTTGACTAATAATTGGTTGTTCTTGTGCAACAGTGGTAGTTGGTGAAATTGCTAATTTTGCGGCTTACGCTTTTGCACCAGCTATCCTGGTGACGCCTCTTGGTGCTTTGAGTATTATCATCAGGTAAGTGTAAGATAAAGGTCTTATACTTCACTATGCTGGTGTAAGGGTATTGCATACTGACTAAAATGTTATGTTGCAGTGCTGTGCTTGCACACATCATCTTACGGGAGAAGCTGCATATTTTTGGAGTTTTTGGTTGTCTTTTATGTGTCGTAGGTTCCACCACAATTGTTTTACATGCTCCCCAAGAGCGTGAAATTCAGTCTGTAGCAGAAGTGTGGGATCTAGCTACTGAACCTGGTATCACATTTGTCATATTTGAGACTTTTTTTTAACGAAACATTACCATGCAACGGTCTCTCATTGCAAGATCTAATTGCAAAAAATGTTGCTGCAGGTTTTGTCTTCTACGCAAGTTTGGTGATTTGTGCCGTCTTGGTACTTATATTCCATTATGCCCCCCTATATGGTCAGACACATATCATGTTCTATATTGGTATTTGTTCGCTAGTTGGTTCATTGTCGGTATGTCAGGCCCTTATTTTACCATTTATTTTTCTTCTCCTGTGTTTCCTCTGTATGTAACATGAACTAATTGAATTTCTTTCAGGTGATGAGTGTCAAAGCACTTGGGATTGCTCTGAAGTTAACTTTATCGGGAACAAATCAGCTGATATATCCCCATACATGGGCCTTCGTTTTAGTTGTTATTACTTGCGTGCTTACTCAAATGAATTATTTGAATAAGGTAAGGATTAGTTAATGGTAAGAACCACTCTTGTTATCTATGTAAAAAGAGGAAAGTAGGAAAGGGAAATACGTGATTAAGGAGGTGATCAATATGCAATGTAGTGGATATTTTGACTATTGCTATATAATGGAATCATGATGAAAATGCTAGCTGAACATTATTTCTCTTTAAATATCTCGATATATTTAGTTTGGAGAATCTCTGGATGATTTGATCGATCTCAATGTTCTCTCTTATATTGTATTTGAATAAGGCTCTTGACACTTTTAATACAGCTGTTGTTTCACCAATCTACTATGTCATGTTTACATCCTTCACTATTTTGGCAAGTGTGATAATGTTCAAGGACCTTCCGTCTTCCTTCCTTCAGAATTTTGTAGTTGATGGCATGGAATAATTTGCAATCAAAGCATGATACTCAAGTACTCAACTAGAATTGGTATATTACTGTCCAGGACCTTGATAGATAGAACTCAACCAGAATTGTTTGTTTTGGATTTTGAAATAACTGGGATGTTGGGTACTTTGCAGGACTGGGACAGACAGAACCCAACCCAGATTATCACGGAAATGTGCGGATTCGTGACAATTCTCTCTGGAACTTTTCTTCTTCACAAAACAAAAGACATGGCTGACAGTATGTTACATTCACATTCCTGCCATTTGGAGTTCATAGAAACATCTTTTCTAGAAAATCTGCCGGTTTGTAGTCATTCTTCTTTTAACAATATCGAATCCTAACTTAAGACTGCGCCTCATGATTATAGGTCCGACATCACCAATCCGACTCCCAAAGCATGGTGACGAGGAGGATGGTTTTGGTCAAGAAGGCACCCCATTGAGACGGCAAAGCATGCCTCTAATTTATGAGAATAATTTTGGTCAAGAAGGCATACCTTTGAGACGGCAGGACACAATGAAATCATAGTAGATTCTTTTATTTCATTTTTTTAATACTTGTTCACTAAGCATTCATCCTATCTCACTCTACGGACAGGAGACAACACCGATGTCAAATTGTATCTTATGTCGAATTGTATCTTATTAAATCCTAGATCATGTTCTATCCCAAAACAGTGATACAAAAATTAGAATTCCCCTTCTCTTTGGCCATTTTTATGTTCTTGAAGCGATCCATCAAGAATATGTAGTTCAATAATTGAATCACTGGCATAATTTGGATTCTCCAGAGCTTATTACAAGTCCAACATTATCGTTGCAACAAGAAAATTGTGTAAATGTCCGAATTACTATATCTTAGGATTTAATTAGGTTTTAATCATTTTAACTTTAGATTCGAATGTCATTGGTTGTTAATGAGCAAATTAACTCTATATATTGTGATTTGACGGAGTTCCGCAGCTTCTTCCGATTATTTTATAAGGTTTAGAATTGTAGTACCTAGCAACAAGTCCAGTACCAAGAAATATATTAAGACAAAACAATCAGAAAGTAGTTTAGGTACTTCAAATCAGAATGTATAACAAATACAACATCTTAGACTTCAAAGCTGACAAGGTTGAGCTAGAGCAATGGTTGGTGAAGGGAATTTCAACCACATGAACTGGACTCATCTAACATACTCTTGAACAATATGAAGACCCTCTGTTTCTTCACCATAGTCCTGCAGAAAGCCAAAAATATAGTAATAAGCTTCTTCCTCTCTTATCTCAAACTGATGTTTCTGCACAAAACCAAGGGAAGTTAAACCAACCCAATGAATTACTACAAACAAACATAAGTATAAACATAATCAATGCATCTTATTCATAGCACAACACACTTCAAATTAATATCAAAAATAATATCTGATTCAAATTAAACATATAAAGAATCCAAGTTTGGGGCACACTTGAAATCAACTGTAACATTTAAATCACGACCAAACATTTTAGACAACAGAACAATAAAGATTAGTTTTTCATAACAAAATAAAACACAAATTGGAGGCAGCTAACAACATAAATTGTCTTTATATCTTAACCTCTTGCTGTTACAACATTCTCACCTCAATGTCTTGCTAATAATTAGATACTCCGTTGCTAATCAAGTTTGTTGATATATATGCTCATCACATTCTTTTGTTGCATCATCTCAATTGTTTGTTCATACTTGATGAGTTTTAATGTAATAGCTTAGTAATTAGTTATTGATGCTACCATCGATTCCTATAGTCATCCGATACGACCGATGTATACTTTGTTCCATCAACTTCTTAACCCTTCACTTTTTTTTTTCTTCAAAAATCCACCCACCGCCTCTAAAAAATCTGGCTATCACATTATAGCGACCGATCCGAAATCTCATCATACGTAGCATTATTCCGCGCCTATCGGACTTCTTCACCTCTTCACTTACGTAATTATATAATCATATGCTTCTTTTATATCATCAAATTTATAAATCTATATCTATTTATATACCTTCTAAACGTATTTTTATTCTATTTTTTGCAAAGACACTTATGCCATTCCCAAATACTTTAATTACTAGACATCAATTTACAAATAATAATCATTTAATATGAAGTTAATTAATTACTACATTTAACAATTACAATCATTTTATGGTTGATAAAAATTGTCTATAGTGTATTATTGAATAATACAATAATATGCTATGAAATCATCATGACATAATAAATAAAATAGTATAAAATTTGTATGACACAAAAATAGTATGTTAAAATAGTCTATTATTGAATACAATATGCTATTAAAAAATTTATATTTATATATCTTCTGAAAGTTGAGATAAAATAATCAATTCTTTCATTTTTTATTAACAACATATTGACCTTCCAACTAAAACATTTCAACTAAAATTAATTATTTGTATCTTATTATTATCTTTATTATCACAATTGTATTAGTTATTGGCTCTTATCATGAACTCATTGGCATGAATAAAATGAAAAATGTACCATTGTAAATAAAATAACCATCATATTGAATTTAGTCATTATTGCATAATTTATTAGTAAGGGTACCATTAGCATTGATGATCATGTACATATACAATCTTACAGCTTCTATATGTTTTTCAATTCATCTTCTTCATTCAACACAGAGATCATGACCTCTAACCTCTCAATGCATTTACCGCATCAAAACAAGACCAGAATCCAGACTGAAACCTGTCAAAGGTATGGTGATGGTAGAAAACGAGTAGCAACATTCCTTACAATGGAATGTAGGGTAAGAAGTTCAGTAACTTCCTCAAAGCTAGACTAGACCTGAATAAGGGATGAAATGAGAATACATGAAAATGTGATGGTGCACTCCTAAGTTATACAATCTTGCAATATTTGGTACATAATCTTCAGGTGATCAAACCAACTAAAGAAGCATCCAAAGCTCTTCGACAAATCTAAAAAGAAAATAATACTTTTCTTGCAGCAGCACCTTAATGTACATGCTTCTTTGGACAATCTCTTGCATCATTAACTTCGAGAGAACACAATTGTCAAGCTCAATTGAGCTACTCGGTAAGATTAAAGTAACCTATCCACATTCAACTACTCTGTACATCACATATTCTCATCACTGAGGAACTGAGAAAAACAAGCAATTATTATCCCAACGCAATTTGATCTCCCTCCCTACTTGAAGTCTCTTCCCTCTAATAATTTTCCCCCATTTCCCAATCAGATTATAGTAGCTTCCACGAAATCTCAACTTCATTACATATGGATCACCAGTGTCGTCATCTCTAGCATTAACATTTATCTGGTTCTCATTTCTTAACTGTTCACGAGCTTGAGGTGTCCAGCAAAAGAGAATGTGATCCTCAACAGCCTTTCCAGGCAAAGTAAGAAATGGATGATTCGTGTCCACATCAGACAATGTGAGTGCCTTCTTGATAGGCCAATTATCTTGTCCTGATGTTGCTGCAATATAACGATCTTGTGGAACAGATAAGTATAGGCAATCATTCGCCCATCGTATTTTAATTTCTTTACCAGCATCAAGTCCTTTCTGCCGAACAATTGTTCCCCATTTTCCAATTAGGTTATAATAGTTTTATGTAGACATGACCGGTATCGTAATCACGGGCATTTACATTCACCTGCTCCTCCTTCCTTAACTGATCCCGTTGTTGTTGTGTCCAATGGACAAGAATATGATCTTCCACGGACCGACGAGGCAAAGGTAAAAATGGATGGTTAGGATCTACATCTGATGAAGTCAATACCTTCCTAATAGGCCAATGATCATGCACCAGATGTGCAGCCACCATTCGCATCGGAGGCGGTGCAACAATATGCTGCGTTGGAACGGAGAAATGTAAACACCCATTTAACCATTGTATCCTAATCTCCTGGCCAGCATCAAGGCATTTCCCTCGAACAACTTTGCCCCATTTACCAATAAGGTTATAGTAACTTCCCCGCCACTTCAACTTCATGATGTATACATCACCAGTATCGTCATCTCTGGCATTAATGTCCACTTGGCCTTCGGATTTTAGATGGTCTTGCTGTTGCTGTGGCATATACAACACAATGTGATTTTCAACCTGTTGCCGAGACAATGTCAGGAATGGATGGGTGATATCCACATCAGACAATGTCAATGCCTTCTTAATAGGCCACGGGTCCTGCATCTGAGGTACAGAACTGTAATATGATGATCTCTTCATTCCTACAGGGAAACATAGAAAACCATATAATCAAAATGTAAACCACCATGAGAACTTGCAGTTAAAGCCCCATATCCATACAGAGTTAAAAGACCGAGGAAAAAAGGTGAGGTCTTTATAAGGTAAACCACTCTGGGAACTTGCAGTTAAAAGCAACATATATAGAAGTGGTGAAATAATTGCTTAACTAGAGAAATCCAAATAAAGCTATCATAGCTTACTCCCAGGGTCAATAATTAAGCATTAACTACCAGATATGAAACTAGAAGGCATGCCCAGAATCTACAAAGGAAGGAGTAAATAACCACGACGAGAGCATAGAGAAAACACATCAACACATTTGAAAGAACTCCCATTAAAACATCAAAGGATTAATAATTAAAAAAAATGTAACTAGTTGACATTAAAGCATACAAAATTTTTTACCAAAATCGGAGAATTAAACTTGTATACTAACAACTCCTCATAAATAAGGAGCATATTAATACCAAATAGCTTAAATTTGAGATGAAACATAGAACATCATCATAAAGAATCCACTTTGATGTCTTAAATATATAACCCCAACTTTAAACACTGAAAATAAGCAATTAAGAATAACCAAAAAAACTTACTTGAATTCTTGATAAGGACTGAAGCCCAGATGCTTTTTCCAGGCGTTGAACAAAAGAAAAATAAGAAAATAACAAGTTTGGAAAAAAGATTCGATTTTGACGAGAAAAGAGTTTGTTATAAGTAGGTTAAATGATGATCACGTAGATTCTGAGGGCCAACAACAACAAATCAGAGATTCAATATTACATTTTCAACACTTTCAGGTAATAACAAAATCATCATGCTTTTTTCAACATGGTAGGTTATGTGTGATGTTTTGTGTCAAGTTGTTTAGGTGATGTTATTCATGGAGTATAGAATTGCATGTTTGACTTAATTCATCATCTCCGACAAAAGCTTTTCATTTTAACTATTTCACAGTTTCTGCCTCTTTTTTTTTTATTAATCCAACTTGCCGTGAATACATACTGACTGAAATGGCGCCCTGTAATTGCTCTAGCATTTCAATTTATCAGGCATGAAATATTGAAAATGGTCTATTTAAATTTAGGCTAATTTCGCTTTTAGCTTCCTATACTACGCTGATCTTTCTACTCTCATTCCATATATACTTTTCGATCTTTTCAGGCATTGTCCTTAAACTTTCTATCTTTTCAAGCTTGGTTGCTATCCCCATATTTAATCCAAAAAAAAAAATACATTTTTAACAACAAAATACATACAAAAGTTAAATAAATATTCTACACTTATTCCTACCAAACGCGCGTTGGAGGAATTAACACATAAATTTACAAATCCAATTAATCACTTTCATCTAAACTCTTCATCACTAAAGCTAAAACCTTTTGACACTCTTCACTAAAAACCTTTCGAAACCCCTTCAATCAAAATTCTTAATCAACGGGAGAGTAGGAGGTCCCATACCAGAAGAAGAATTACCCGACAGTTCTTTCGGGAGATGTAAGAACCCGACCAATTCCGGAGCAGTAAGAATCGAACCTCTTCCAATATCCTAGCGATTATGGTAAGTTAATGTACAATTTCCATAATTTAATGTACTTTTATTCTTGTGTATGTTCAATTTGGGGTTTTTTTGCTCCTACTAACACCATGCATTCT
This sequence comes from Lithospermum erythrorhizon, assembly GCA_019722365.1. Classification (NCBI taxonomy): domain Eukaryota; kingdom Viridiplantae; phylum Streptophyta; class Magnoliopsida; order Boraginales; family Boraginaceae; genus Lithospermum; species Lithospermum erythrorhizon. The sequence continues at coordinate 118,403 of JADFUC010002116.1, read as the reverse complement.
ACAGGAGAGAAAAACTCGATTTCTTTACTCAGCATAGTGGCTAATGAGGTTTTAAGCTCGGGGGTCACCATACGATATTGTCAGCGGGTTAAGTATGTAGATTACTGTCAGGGGTGTCGAATGACCATGATTTGGTTAATGTACCGTTTCATGCGCATTTGGCCGACAGATTATTTCTATTTTATAAGAATCCTATGACTTTTTTGAACAATGGCTTAGTCCAACTTGACGCGGTAAATACGTGATGATACGTTAGAAACGACTGGGGTTGGGTGGAACAGATTATATGTCACCCACCCTAGCAGAAAGCTTTCTAAGAGCGTGATTTTAGGTGAGATTTATGGTGATCTTGCGACGCGCCCAAAGCTACTTTGGAAAGAAATTAACTACTCAAGAGGCTGGTGTCGTTGTGGATACAAAGGAGACGGGGGTCAAGATCGATCCTTCGCATAACTACGGGTATGTAAACAGCGTCAAGACAAACCAAAGATCGCTTCTTAAGAATTTATCTGCGAAATTTTTCAAGAACCGGCGTCAAATCACAGACTACGGAACGGAGCCAAAGGCAACTGGTTAATTTACGTTTGATAACGAGGAGCAACAATTTGCTAGACTACGGAGCAAGTCAAGTTAAGTTACTTCGGCTGTGTTCAACTGCTCATGAGTAAAAATTTGAACATATGCTTACGTTCCCGCCTCAGAAGATCAAGAAAAGTGGATTCAAAGTATTACGGCGCACTTAAACAACCCACGGGCCATAACCTTATTGGCACTTACAACATCGCCACTCCATCTAGCAACATCGAATTTGGACGGCTAAGAGACAATAACCTCTATCGCTTCACGCCGTGATCGCGAATCAGGAATCAATTTTACAAGACGCTGAGCTTGGCTGATTCAGACAGACTCGACGGACGCCGTGGAAGCCAGGCGCGTGGTTCATTTTAACAAAAGACTCCGGCCGGGTCTTCTTTGATAAGTGTTTATTATATAAAGTGTTTCGAGGCCCCTAATTACGTATTAGTCGATGTTATTTTTACCTTAATCCGATATAATTTGCACTTGTTTTCGCGATTTGGAGTTTAGGCAATTACCTACAGTGCCGCTAAATTCCGCTCAATCAAGATATTTAAAGAAATTAATTAGCTATACTTAGGTCATGATCCAAGTTAATAGTGGATTCGCCCATCACTATTAGTTAAACCTATAAAAAAGTTATATAAGCTTAAAGAAAAGTTAGTATATCTCCTCAATTTTAAAAGCGTTTCATCAACTTTGTCATTTCAAGCACTATTGGAAGTTTGGAGTTGATTACTTTAATTGGCTCAATATTTTAATTCAAGTTATTTTTATTGTTAAGGATGAATGCTATTAATTTCATGTATTTATTTATGTCTTTTATTATGAACTAATTTTATTATTAGTCAGACTACGATGTAGTCGATCGATGATTTGATTTTCTTGGAGTTAATTTATTTCGCTTTCATAATTCTCGATTATTGGCAAGTATAATTAGTATTTAATATCTTGATATCAATATTGTGTACTGCTCATATAAGTGATTAATTGTTAGAAATAGGGTCAGTTACCACGAATTCGATAATCGTAACAATACGTTTCACTTACCATGTATATAAGTACCTATGCAATTTAATAAGCATAAGTTTATTAAAAAGACTCTATTTTAAGCTATCATGTAGATATAGTTAGTTTCTTAGAGACTTAATTGGTGTTAATCGACAAGTAATATCAATTGTATAGGAATGCTTTTCTTTGTTATGAACTAATAAGTAACTACTAGATAAATCAATCGATTTATCCATTTAAATCACGGGTTCCGACTATACTTTCAATATTGGGTACAATCCACTACTTTATGTCAGCTTAGTATTAGCTAATTTAATCGCTAGTCAATTTTGTTAAGTAGTTCAGATAAAGATTTACTATTTAATTATTAGTTAATTAAGGATTAAGAAAAAGACCTAGTATTTAGTATATTGAATTCAAGTAGACGATACCGTTTTATTCATTATATTATTATTTCGACACGACCCGACTCGAATTCGAACACATAAATAGGTGTTGTCAAGTTGGCGCCATGCCGACTCTCGATACTACTAATATTAGTTTAATTTCTCGTTCCTTAACTTAGCTAGTTTTATTATATTATCAAGCTTTTAGCTAGATTTCTTATTATATTATTGCTTAGCGCATTTACCCGCCTACATCATCAGAGTAATTGTTCTTTGATCCAGATCGAGAAAAATTTAGAAACTAAATTCCTCGAGACTCAAGAAGAAAACGCCGAAAGCTCATCTACCATGGCCAACAATAACTCCAATACTACTCCCAAGAGCTGACGATGCTCACGGGACGGCGACGACTGTCTCTGATGACTCTCGGTGGATTACGTGATTGCCTACATTGCAGGGGTTAACTCGCTCACATGCTCAAAGCTCACCAATCAATGCCAACAACTTTGAGTTGAAGCTCCGCACCTATCCAACATGCGGCTAATCACGCCATAATTAACGCCCGGTCATTAAGCACTTACCCAGCATCTAGTAAATTTCATGGAGATACCGCTACTCTAAAAGTAAATGGTGTTCCTAATGATTCTATCCACCGATCGTTATTTCTCTCTATCTCGAAGAGCAAAGGAGCGGTGGGAATGCTCAAAATCCTTACTCTAATGTGACCACGGGAGCAAGCTGTGCAAAAGTTTTGTACCGATATTTTCCCGCATCAAAATCCACCAAATCAAGAACGACATTGTGTGTTTCCAAAGAAGATGTGAAGCATTTAGATGGTTGGTGAGGCTTGGGAACGGTTTCAAGGTCTACTCGTAGTGTCCCAATCATAGCTTTCTCTCGACCTTATTCAAAGCAAACCTTCCATAACGGGTCGACACCTCCAAGCACTCGCAGACTATATTGGGACATGTCTCGAGAGCGCTTGATACAAGACCGATGAAGCTTATATCTATCGAGGAATTGTCCACATCAACACCAAATTTCCCATCCTCGAGCACATACTCAGTAGAAATCTGCCGGGGTCTCGAGATTGACGAAAAGACAAAGCTCGGGAAGACAGTGTCGCCTCCCTCACAATTCCGCTAGAGCACCACGCAACGTGGGATACGCGCGGCAAGGATCGCACATGGTTCCACCTGCACTTATGTGGTGGTAATCATGAAACTCTATCTTGTCTCGAGGCCCTACGTAGCAAGTTCAATATGCATCCACTTCAATCGACATAACGGGCGCATTCTCCAATAACTACACACACCGAGCGAACCACCTCACTTCTCTCGGAGTAACAACCAAAATGTGACGGTACTCACTGTGATTTCAAGATCAATCCGCATTTCGTAAAAACCCGCAGTCCTTGGCCGATAAGACGAGGTCAAGTAACTCAAGCCGCGAAAAAGCACTGTAATACCGGTATGCGTAACGACAATCGGGGCCGCCACTGCTATCAATAATAGAAATGTGGGTTCCTCTGCCAACTCGAAAAGAACCCACGGTAACATGCGCATGCCGTCACTTCACAAGAATGGTAAAAGTTTAGAGGTCGGTGTCGAGCCTTACGGACAACGACCATGAGAAAGACATACCGACCAAATAGAAGTCTCCATTGATAAATCTAACATTTCCCGAATATGTCCCACCCCCTGCTCCTTACTCCTCAAAGTGCTTCAAAAGAAAAAAACTGATGCTCAATTTGCTAAATTTCGATATGTTTAAAAAGTCAGATATTAACATTCCTTTTGCAGAAAGCCCTCGAAAGCGTATTCCCACGCCTATGTAAGCTTTCCTCGAAAGATGTTTTATCCAAGAAAAGGCGATTCGAGGAACAATTTAAACGTCTTAATGACCGAAGAAGTTGTTCCGCAATAATCCAAATGTAAATCGCCGCAAAAAGTTAAAGATCTGTGAGTTTACAATCCCTTTGTGCAATCGGTATCAATTTGCAAAAGCCAAGCATGATTTAGAAAGAAGTATCAATTTGACGCCTTGTCAAGATGTCATAGTCAAGTTTGGTGAGGTCAAGAGTACAACCATTTCTTTTGTACTAAATTGACAGTTCATTGCTCACCCATATGGTATCTCTCAAGATGTTTTGCTAAGGTAGATAAGTTTATCTTCCCCGGCTGACATTTCGCATTCATCCCAAAGATCAGAAATCCCTTGCTGTGTGTAATTTCAGTTACCACTGTAACCCTTATCGATGTTCATGCGGCCAAAAGTAAGAGCCGGGGAGGAGCAAGTTGTTTTTGACATGCATAAGTCACTAAAGTTTCATGATAAATCCGCACGATTGTTTTTCAATTGATGCTGATACGTTAGTGCAACATGCCTTTCAAAGCGAAGTTAAAGTCTCTAGATGAAGAAAGTTACGTCAACAAATACTAAAGTTATATAACTTGCCATTCAAAACTTATTATCATTGGTAGCATATATTATCAAGAAAGTTCTCTACGTTATACCCTCGTAGAAGGCAAAGATGGTGAATTAGGACATACAGACAAAGTCGATGTCATCTTTATTGAAAAGCCTCCTACTCAGCCAAGGCTTTGGCCTTCGCACCTTAAATATGCTTTTCTTCATCACACTAACGAATTACTTGTTATTATTTCTTCTTTGTCGAGCGAGGCGCAGTGAAGAAAAAACTTCTCGTGATATTTGGAGAGCACAAAAGGCGCTTGGTTGACAATAAGCAGACATTGGGCGGTCTCACTCTTCACCGTACGACGAATACTACTGAGGACGGTGCCAAATCCAATATTCAACCTCGTAGGCAATTAATTCCTAATCTCAAAGAGAGTCGTAAATTCTCAAGCTTCTGGATGCAAAGTATAATTTATCCTATTTCGATAGTGCTTCAGCGAGTCCGCACAAGTTGTACCAAAAAGAAAGCGGGTATTATCGCATTTAAGACACCTATCGGGTATATCTCCTTATCGCCTTGTTTATGGTAAAGCTCACACCTCCCAAATGAAAGCTGGCATAAAGCACGGCGCGAATCTCTAAATTTTGATTCAAGGATGCAGCAGAAAGAGATTGATGGATCTCAATGAAGCCAGAGTTTCTGCTTGGGAGCTATGAAATTCAAAAAATTTACAAGTGAGCTGCAACCAAGGCTAATCATGATAGTTTTAATCTCGCCATGAAGTTTCAAGTCAGATGCAAATAAGTTTTGTTGTTTAATTCCGCATTACCATCGTCTTCGTAAGTTAAAAATCTAACGTGTCCGGACCGCTTACTATTACCCAAATTTTTCCATACGCGCCATGGAAATAACTCCGCTTATATAAGCACTTTAAGGTCACTCATTAACGTCAAACATTATTACATGATTACGCGAAAGAAATGGGCTATTATAAAAATATGGTGCACCACTCATCAACGAGCGCAGGCCCTTCGTTTGCTTAAAAGACGTTAACGTAGCTTATCGGGAGTAACCCAATCTTTGGGATTGCTAGCTTATTTTATTTCTTACTTTTGTTGTCGTAAAAAAAAAAAAAAATAATAAAAATAAAAATTTGGGGTGAAATTTGGTCACATGATTGCATAGCTGATGCTGCTGGAGGTCAAATTCTGACCATCGATGGACTTTTTTAATAGAAATAATGTCTTCTACAGATTAGTCACAAATGGAAAGTACGATTACTTGACTAATTTAGGTCAGATTTTACAAATAAAATAAAATAAAAAATAAATGAAAATAAAAAAAGGAAGGAGACTTCTTCTAACTTCAGCCGCCAGCCCAGCAGCACCTCGCACCTCCGGCCAGCTCGCAAATCAGACTCAGCTCTTGTCGCAGCTCCTCCGATCGGGCAGATCCGGCAGCTCCGCCGCGAAACCCAGCCGCAGCTCCCTCCGGCGCAGATCTGTCGCGGCAGCCCCCACCGGTCGCTCAAAGATCAGTCGCTGCCTCACGAGTCGCAGATCCGCAGCCTCGCACCTCGCACCAGCTCCGGCCGCACCTCGACTCCCACCTCCGGCTAGCTCGCAACTTCGCCGCAAACAACCAGCCCCCATCGCAGATCGGCGCCGCACCTCACCGATCCCCAACTCGCAGATCCGCACCTCGCATCAGATCCCCGCGGCCGCAGATCTGTCGCGGCAGCTCCCACCGGTCGCTCAAAGATCGGTCGCCGCCTCACCAGTCGCAGATCCGCCGGCCTCCACAACCCCAGCTCCGATCGCACCTCCGATCACCAGCTCCGGTCGCTCACATCTCCGCCTCGTTCTCTCACCTCGCCGCCGCTCCGACCAGTCGCCGCCGCCTTCTCTGACTCCGGGCGAATCCCACCTGCCCACCAATTGTGCGTTCGTATTCGCCATGACTTTTTATTTTTACCCCTTTCAATTTTACGCTTCACAAAATTTCCAAGACTTTATTTTTAATTTAGGTTATTATTGATTTATTTTAGTTATGTCTTTATTTCCGCTTTCTCTTTCATCATTGTGTTTAGACTTGATTTCCCCGCTTTTGTTTCAAGCACTTTAATCGATTTCTGTTGTGTTTAGGTCGATCTCTGCATTCCGCATTTGTTTTAAGTATTTTTACATTATTCGTAGTAATTTATTTTCTCGCCCGATATTTAGGTGGCGCCTATTTAGAGCAAAAAGTTTTCTATATAGATGTTTTATGAGTTGGGAGGGTTGAGCGCCCGCACTCGCACTTGCCTGTATATATCGCACTTATTCATTATTCTTATTTAGTATATGCCTGTGCATTTGTTCAAGCACGCCGCATTTGTTTATCCTCAATGCTAACGCTTATATTTGAGCAAGTTCTGTGCGCCTGCACTCCCACATGTTTCAGATCGTATCTAATCGTGTTCACAATACCTCATCTCATGTAAGCGACAGAGTCGATGCCTCAAGAGGACTCATAAGGCATTTTGCGCTGGCCGGGATTACTTTAGGAGGATGTCGATGCCTCCCATCCACCTTCTTCTGATCAAGCGAGTCGCCCCACCTTGTACCTCTGTCGCAGTTTTACTTGTCTACTTTTTATTTCCTCGTATTTATGCATCGAGGTACGTCTCTGCTCAAGCGTAAAAGCGCAATGATTGTCTTGCTATACGATAAGTTTAATCTGATAAATCGACATATCCCCGGATCAATAGTAAATTGTATGTCATTCGATGATGATTTTCCTCGCATGATCGACAGTTTTTTGACGACATTCTTAGTCGTGCGATGTTTTGATTGAAGCTCGAGTGGATAACTTTGTTAGTGAATATACCCTCACCTCATGAGATTTCAGGCTCAACTTTACGCTGAGTTTCTTTCGTGCGACATCATGTTTTGTATTCTTCAGAACTTGTTTTGAATCTTCTCCTCATACTTTGTATGCACGCATAAAAACGATGTATGCATTTAGGTTATAATCCACGTTATCCTGCAGGCTAACTCGATGTATTATCCACTAGTGAACCCCTCGAGCCTAAGTGACCTTTCTTTGTGATTATACCGCACTTATGGGAAGTCTATGTTTCCTATTCTTACTCATGTTGTCCCTACTTGGGAGGTGTAATTTTGAATCTATCTTATGTTGAATTGTGGCTTGTTAAGAGTTGAAATAACCAAGTAATGGGGAAGGAGAAAACATCGAAGATTTGAAAAAAAAAAGAAAAAAAAGAAAAGTGGAGAAGTAATAGTGAGAAATATGATCTCAGCTTAAAAGAAAATTGCCTCAAGAAATTATGAAAAGTGTCTTTGATGTTTTTAAAGCGCATTTCATGAAAAAAAACTTAAGGAAAAATATATGCATAAGTAATATGTAAAGTGAAGGATGGTACTTAAATGCGAATACGCGAATGTCATTGAAGGTTGTAGTTGTTTAGACATGCTCTTTTCAACATAATTAATTCAGAGTTTCACATCTCCTCGAGTATTAAAGTCCAGAGCCAAATATTTTTCCTACCCTTCACACTAAGCCTCATTACAACCCTATAAAAGACCTTCTGATTTATGTTGCATGCATTGTTGATGGATTGATAGATGTATAACCAAGCATATGGTAGAAACATTCATGATTCAGAGAATTGAGCGTAAACAGTAACCACTTTGATACATTTGAGTGATGTGAGAAGTGAGAAATTCACTAGCAGAATTGTCTACTCTGATGAATTGATGATATTACGTTTAGCTAAGTAGGAAGAGCCATTACTCATGATTGATTGTTGTCTGAGAACTCAATGATATACGAAGAACTTGAGATCCTTGGATGTTTAATTTGTCTCGTTTCCTATGTCATTTGCTTGAGGACAAGCAGTCTTCTTTACAAGTGATCCTGTTTGTAGGCTATTTAGCACCTCTAGCATTTACATTCTAATTTTCCAGATTTGCACGCGTTCTAACATGTTTACATATCTGTTCAAGGAAGATGTCATTAGGTTTTGTTTTCTTATAGTGCCGTGAATCATATCTGCAAATGAGTTTAATCCTCAAGGTGTTCTGTATAATTAAGACGGTCTCCTGCTGTACAAAAATACTTGTGAAGCTTGATATCACAGCTTAAATGCAGTTAGTTAAGAACATTAATAGTTATGCATGTAGCATTTCTGATTGTTGGTAGATCAGTGTGCAAATATATTGAAATATTCATTTAGAATGAAACAGGCACTGATCAGAACTTAACAGTTTACACAGACTACTACTTTAGGCCCACTTTCGAAGGTCCCATTTGATGATGGTTTAGGCGTCGTGTAGTTTAAAAGCCGTTGCAGGTTTAGTAATTAGAACTTTATTGATTAACCTGGTTTTTGCCTTTGTTTTTGATGAATTGCCTTCTCATTTCTAAAAATTTGATGTTCATGTGATTGAACTCATTGTATAATAGAATTCTGCAAGGTTTTGCTTTGAGTTTGTTTCTGTTCACAGAAGTGGTGACTGGTGAGAGTATTGTCATAGCTGAGTTGTCTAACAATAATCTTATTGATCAATCACCTCAACATTTTTGTTTTATATAGCCTGATTAAGCTAAGACATGGTGATGTTACACTTAGTTGGACTCGGCTTACTGTTCATTGTATGTTTTGACGGTTTACAGGGCTGCGACAATTCCTGGAGGAAAAGGTTGAGCACGGCTTCAAATGAAACTGGTCTTCAATCAGTTTACTCCTCTTTTGTTGCTTTTGCTCCAGTGGATAGATTCCTGCACATGCCTTCTTCCAAGCTATCTAAATCTGTTTCACATTGTTATTTATAAGGTGTACACTTGGTTTTAAGCATGTTATGTTTTTACAATTAAAAATAGATACTTGGTAATTCTGAAAAGTAGAAGATGCAATTTCACATTCCACTATAAACTTGTTACACTTGTCTTTTTTTTTGGTTATCTAAAGGGAAATGTGCAGTCGTGGTTCCTTCTGTTTTCAGTAATAGAACCAAACTTATTTATTTATTTGGCTGGCAGGTGTACACTGATGATATCGAATATCAAGGCACGTGAAGGAAGGCGACTATCAGTAATTCTTATGTTAGTCTGAAAGTGCTGCACTTTTGATTCATTAACTGTTTGTGAGAATGTTGGAATTCTTTGTAAGATGCATGTTCTCTCTTTGATTGCTGTCAAAAATTGAAGTATTCCTGGTTATTTAAATGTAGACACTTAATAAATCTCTTTTTCTCCAACCCAGCGTGATATGTTCTATACCAATAATTAGTTTTTAATTTTTAACTTGTACATTTTTATACAGATATGAGAACTTAAAATGCTAGAAGATCAAAAACAGAGTTGTGATAGAAATTTTGGCCAGGTGGATTTCTCCATTATTCCATTGAACGACAATTGAAATCAAATAACATCGTGTACTTATAATTTGAATACATACCATTTCAACCTACACAGATTGTATACACAATATTAAGTCAATATTTTTTTTATAATGTTTATCAGATAGCAGTGCAAAAAGAGTTCTAACCTGGACTGAAGAAACCGAAGAATTTCTATTTCTGTTGTTGGTGTTGAATTTCATGAACGCGGAGCCAGGCAAACTGGATTCTGGTTAGGCTTTAAAAAACCCTCCTCGATAAAGATATAAAGAGGATAATTGCTCAACTACGGGAGGAAAGATTGGCAAGGTTAGAAGACATAGATCAAAATACCTCAGGGCTTGGACCCATTCCTCACATTTCAGCTTACATTCCCACTTATTTCACACTCAAATTAAACTCCACTTTTTTTCTTTCATTTGACTGGTGATGAAACTATTATAATTAAAGGATTTAAAATGTTAAAGCCCCTTTTACTAGACTATATCAAAACTTACTTCAATTGATTTGACCCATTCTAGAGAAAGTGCTGGTATACTTTAAGGAATGTGTTCTTGCTCAGTTCTTTAAAGAGCACGGTCTCTGTTGAATCTATTGATGTTTAAACCATTCCTATGTTTATGCACAAGCAATTTTGTAACTTTATGGTACCACGGCAATTATATATATAAATCGTTATCGGATAGTTAGTCCTAAAATTGCCTGACCAAGCCCGCTAACTAGTTAAAATATGTTTCAGCCACATGGTCATGGTTCATGCTCACCCAGATTGTACACTTTGCTTAAGATTTTGTACATTTGATATTATTGTCTCTTCTCTGTGGATCCTTCCATACCATTCTCCATCTCTATGAGTCTTTCTTTCATTATCTCTTTATTCCGATCCTTCACTGACCTACTCATTCCTTTTCACTTAAGAGCCAAATAATAGTTATGTGATTTTAGAGGCCATGATAATCATTTTCCTTTTGAGTTTTGATGGTATGCTTGATCTTATCTTGTCCAGGCAGGCCTAGATGGCTGCTTTTTGCCAGCATGCAACTTGGTTTTGGCAAATTTCATGGACTTGAATCGCTGTATAATGATTGTACAACCGAGCCTAACAAGATTTTGGTTCAAGAGTTTAGGTTTAAAGTTTTAAGCCAAATTTGGGGTTTTGCTGTTTATTGGGAATTGGGTAGTTTTTTTGTTTTTAGGACTTTATATAAATGAGTTTTGGTAGTTTAATGAACTAATTAATAAAGATTGACTATATCAATTATTTTTTAGGGTTTAAATTTAGTTTATTTGATTATTAAATATAATTATATAAATTGAAATCAGATAGCATCTCATTAGGTGCTCAAATATTGTATTTTCATGTTCGAGAATCTTATCGAGAAGCTCCAAAATCAACGGTAGTATCGAAGAATGCTTCATACTTTCAAGATCTTCTATTTCTACTCTCTTGTAACTCTCCAATGTTCTCTCTTTTAATTTAAATGTCTTCTAATTTTTCTGGTTAGTACATACTACGGAGTGCGAATTATCTGAGGTGTAAATTCTCAGTTCTAAGGGATAATAACATTGTTTGTCCTAATTATTGTTTTCGCTTGTTAATGATTATTTGGGCTGCCGATTGATTGAATTATTTGGCCTGCTAATGTCTTTTCTCATTTTGACCTTTCCTTAATATTGTATTAGTGTTTCATTACTTATCCTCAAGTTGTTTACATATTCATATGGAGTTATGCTGGTGATTTTTTATAGCCGTATAGTTTAAGCAAGTTGATCTTATGGATCTAGATTAGAGGCTGAAGTTGTTACAGTTGAAGAATTTATGTAATTCTAATGGGTATCATTTATATGTTGGTGGTCTCGACTTTTGAGAGTACATGTCTTTTCTGAAACTTTAAATACTTGTCTTACTTTTGCGACGAAATTTTGGTAAACATAATGAGAGTTGAAGAAAATTGTTGCTGGTTACATACATGGAAGATACAAAATCAAATGAAGCATGCCAGTCAAGTAACCTACTCCTTTGCAGCCCAGCAAAAGAAACTACAGGTGAAAGTTCACAATCTCTACTGTCACCATTGAAGAGACAAATGAGCCAAATCACTATCAATCCTGGTACATTTATACATCTTTACACTTTATGATACACTCAATGAAAATCTATTTAGATGTCAACTATAAATAACTTTCTTAAATTGCAGGAGGTGTAGCAAAAAAGAAATTGTTCACAATAGTCAGTAATGCGGTCGACCAAGACACAACCCCTGATTCCACTCTGTAAACTATGAAACCTCTAGCTAAGAGTAACTAAACAAAAAATGCTTCTCTTTTCCAAACTGTTAAACATCTTTTGATATGTATATTATTATGCTATCCTGTCGCCTTTAATACTTAGTACTACTGTTGCATTTGGATAACTTTAATACTGCCATTTGACGCCGCCCACTAGTTATTGAAAAGAGCCGTTAGTATCATTGTGGATACTTTCCTTGTATAGTTATTTAATTGTTTATAGCTGTTGGTGATTGATTCTTGATTGATTGTATAGCATTTATTAGATTATTCTGTCCTAAAATAGGTAGCCGAGTATAGACATTTTTCTGTAAAATTGTAATGTTCTCTTCAATAATACATAAGTGACTATTCACACTCAACTACTGTCTCTTTATGCTATCAAGAGCTAGGTTAAAAAAACCAAAAAAAAATCCCTCAGAAAACATGTCACACGACAACTCAGGTTCAACAAAGATTGATTCTACAGAGTCCGATGAGGCTCAATCTCAAAACAAACAAACCCCACTGGTCTAGCATTGTCAGGAAAATTCAACACTAAAAATAACATCATTTGTCCTAAATGGACACACCAAAGTAAATGGTGGTTTGTGGGAGGAGGAAACTAGGTTACTTGACAGGAGAAAGCGCTGAACCTCCACTCACAGACCCTAAATACACTCTATGGAAGGCAGTAGAAATGCCATGGTTATGACTTGGCTGCTCAATTCCATGGATGAAGACACAAGCAACAATTACCTATATTTCACCAAAGCAAAGGAAATATGGATGACTACAAAACAATGTACTTCGATTTGGAGAATGCATCACTGGTATTTGAAATAAAATCACAGCTCAAGGAAATAAAGCAGGGCTTAATTTATCTGTAACGGCACTACTCCGGATCTCAAAAACTGCGGCAGGAAATCGATTTGTACAAAGGGACATAGATCCTCTATGCACGGATTGCAACATGAAATACAAAAAAGAATGTCCAAAAAGGAACGTGTCTATGAGTTCCTAACCCGGCTTAACAATGATATGGATGAAGCCGAGGAGCGCAGTTATCAATCGACCCTTTCACACCGAAGAAGTTTCGCTCTCAAAAAATACGGCGGGAAGTTAAACTAGGAAGGCGAGTACGCTCGTAAAAAACAACCAAATTGTGGACAAATCGGCTCTTATGGTCAGCAGGAATCATATTGCGGCCTTAGCCTTAGAATCTTCTTATGCATAGGAGACCCAATTCTGGATTCACAGGAAGTCATGAAAATCCAACCCTTAGAGACCAATCGAGATCGTAAAGAACCGCACTATCGGAATGACGAATTATTTGAAAATGACGAGTCCAATCTTTTTACGAGGAGGTAACGGTAGCAAAGATGCCGATGAAACGGCGAATAGCCACGAAGTCTCGAGATGGATTCGATGTACCAAAACATGTTTGGTCTCTGTTAGATTTGCTCCTGACGGGTTCGCCTCGAAAGTAAATGGCATTCGAGAAGAAACACGTAAGAGAAACGCCTATAGTTATTTTCGCTACTAGACTCAAGGCTAAAAGTTTCACCAAGTTCATGAGATATGAAAGCTATGATTTAAACTCTCTGCTCACCTCAAATGATTTCATGCTCAAGTCCATTCGATAAATCTTAGTCATTGTATGATTCCATGAATAATGAAACGTATTAATGGATGTAAAGACCATTTTCCCCGAACGAAATCTCAGAGAGAAACGCACGAGGTACAATCTCCGTGGATTTACATGCCTCCAAGAGGACCTAGAAGGTTCAAGTAAGCTACAAAATAGTCCATTCATGGTCTCAAGCAAAGATCCCCAGCAGCTTGGAACCTTCTGCTGGGTAAAGCAATCAAAGATTTTGGATTCATTGGCATTTAAGAAGAATCTTAGAATCCTCAGAGTATACAAAGAGGGGCGAAAATGGGAGTTACATAACATCCATAGTCCTGTAAGTCGATAACATACTAATCATTGGAAACAAAATAGAATTACCGAACTCAGTCAAGTATCGATGCGCAGATATTTCTCAATGAAGGACTCAAGCGGTTGACATATTCTCGAAATCTAATTATCGAGATCGAGCCAACCAACATTGAACTTTTCGACACTTATATCAATGAAGTCAGAAGAAAGGCTTAAAATGAATGATTCCAAGGAAAGTCATCTCCCCATAAGACATGGAGTTCAACTCAGCAAGTCATAATCCCACCATGAACGCCGACGATGTTAATGTAAGTGACTTACCTTATGCTTCGGCTGTAGGGTCCATCATGTACACTATGTAGTGCACACGAACTGATGTGTCAGATAAAATTAATTGCTACCAACAATACCAAGCTAATCCAGAGAAACCCTCGCCGGATTTGAATCTAATATCTGTAGTATCCGAAAAGAACTTAAGATGCATTCTAGGTACATGGTAGAGATGAATAGTTGGGTAGACCGGGTACACCAATGCCAGTTTTCAAACTGACAATATGGGCGGAGCAAAGATTCGAATAGTTCAAAGCACCGAGGCTAATACAAGGCCCTTACCAAATCAATGCCTCAAGTAAAGCATATTGACGCAAATGAACATCGTCCTGCATAAATGTCGCAATGTGTTGATCCAAGGGGGAGCCAGTTTATCCATCTTGTTATATAAACAACAATTGAATATTGTTTTACTCTTATATATCAATTTGTTTGTTCACTATGTCTATGTGTTTATATGTCTTAGTTTACATATAATCTGTTGTTTCCTCGTCGAGTGAAAAATGAAATCCCCTGGGTTACCGTACAATTTCTAGAGAGAAAACCTGGAAGTGTTGACAAGAGAACCTCTTCAAGTCTGGAAATATAGGGTAGCCATTCACCTTGGTCGATGTCGATTACCTGGGGCTTATTAAGAATTTGATATCAACATAATGATTGACGATCACCCCTTCGATCGAAAAGAGTTTGCAAGCTCGATCAATCTTATGGGCTATCACATAACCGAGGCTACTGATCGATCAAATAAGAAAATCATAAAAGATATATATATTCCCTGTCCTATGATGTTTGCTTAGAACTGTTAAGTTTAACAATTCTTAGACTCGCATATATAACTACTTATGTTATATGAGTTGTATGCTTTGACTATGTCAAACGCCCGCTCTTAAGCGGGATTATAACGGGCATATGTAAGGTGACAAGAAGTATAACAGATGTTGATATATTATAAGGGGATTTATCCATCCTGATATACAAGGTGTATCTCGCCTCAACGAAGCCTGAGATCGACGTTTAGCTGGACGCCATAGTACCCGATTCGCCTTCTAGTAAAGAAAAGTCATGGGTGTTTCCCCGACACGCTTCTTATGTTAGCCTATGATTGGAGATCGCGTGATAAATGAATTGTAAAGTAATCGCCCATGGCAAAGGAGTAAGCCGAAATCGAGAGTATTTTGATTTCTATGATTATGCTCATGACAATCGTTGTAACAATTCATTTACTAGTTTTAGTTGTAAACGAGATTACTCAAACTAAGTAAGTTCAATAAATAGTAATTATAACATTAAAATGGAACTCACGATATATTAAGGGTTACGCCAAATTGCTAGATCCTTATGTATAATCGATATAATAATCATAATGGTCAATTATATTATTATACGAAGCATTATTATCCGGAAATTAACGTTGACTTATATTCCATGTATGGAATTAAATCGAGATTGTTAAATTGGGAGTTGATTAAGATCAACGAGATACCCAATCGAGAGTTTTACATTGAATACAAATTGGACAAAACCGAATCAATTAACTTGCTATTTCAATTGACGGTTTAACGAGGGAAGCTTATTAGTAACTTGTTAAGTTACTTACTCGTTTAGTAATAAGTTAGTTAACGGCTTAACGAGTTAGCTATTTATCAAACGAGTCAAGCTATTCGGCCGAAACCAAAAGGGACTATATAATGAAATGAAAAACCTAATTTTTTCATTTTCATCTTCCTCCTCTAACAAGGCCGCCGCCCCTCCCCTTTGGGTTTTTGGGTCAAGTTTTGACTCAAATTCTTGTCCAAACGCTCGTAAGATTCTAGCAAATCCAATCGCGAGATTCAACCGCTCTTGGTGTGGACTAACTGGAGGCATTTCACTTGAGGTGTTGAGGGATTCTACGGAGGATTCGTGAGGAAGAAAGTTGCTAATATCCGTTGCGTATTGTAAGTACTCTTGTATTCATACGTGTATGATTTTATATATATATGTATGTATGTTTTGTAATTCGTCATTATACATTTATTCGATCTTGGTTGCATTTGTTCATGTTTATTATGAATTAGTTGCATAATTTTCCAACATAGATAACCATGCAAGAAAGAATTGTTAATATCCATCTTATTCAACTTCCACCCTTCGATTGCTGCTAATGCTAAAACCATTCTAACCGTCACAGTTTTAACAACTGGAGAGAAGCTATCAAAGTAATCAATGCCTTCAATTTGGTTGTACCCCTTTACAACAAAACAAGGGGTCTTTGCATTTATTAATATCCCCTATCCGATCAGATTTTGACTTTGTACACCTATTTTTTTGCTAATGTATAGCTTACCTTGAGGAAGATCAACAACATCCCAAGTGTGATTGGGTTCCAAAGCATCCAATTCTATCTGCATTGCAGTTATCCACTCACTAAATAGCTTTGCTTGATTGTATGAATAAGGCTCCCCGAATGACGTATAGTTGCGCTCATCAATTTCACAAGCCTGAAGTTACCGTGAACACATGCGGAGGCAATTTCCGTAACTATTAAGTGCTCATGAACAATAAGAACCAAGTTATTTTTGGAAAAACTAGGACTATAAGGAAATGAAGATTCATGAAATTTGACATCGCTGGAAACAACTACCTTTTTACTAGCCAAATCAAACACTTTATAACCTTTTTGACCACTAGGATACCCTATAAAAATGCCAGGTGTGGCTTTATTATCAAATTTTTAGCTTACTTAGTCTTAAAATAAGACGTTAACTTAAATAGAACACCAAAATTATTTGCCATTATGAAGTGCAGTAGTCGCTAGATATCGAATGAAAATAATGTGGATGTGAATTTGCATTTATCGCCGCAATACCCCCCTCGTAGTTATAGACTACGCACAACGGGTCCTCGTGATCGCTTATTGTGTGCGCAATTCATCTATACCAACGCTCCGCTAAATGCTACCGTATATTATAAATTGGGTAAATTTCGGTCAAAATTGCTAATTTAGATAATATTTTGGAGAAAAAACATAAATTTAATAAAATTTAACAAAATTAAAATTATTGATTAAGCCAAAGTAGTTTCTTCTTCATTATGAATTTATGTTTTTCCCCAAAATATTCATTAGATTACATTTTTTGCCTCAAAATAGACCTAAATTCTCTTTCTCCATTAACATTTAACGGAAATGTTAATTTAGTTACCATTTGCGCACTGATACACACACACTTACGCTAACTATTTCGTTAACGACGCTAATTTATTGCACCTCAACTACAAATCTGGCTACTTAATTACTCTGGACCATTTTGGCCATTTCCTCTTATTTATATACGCATCATGTAAATACTTTTACGTTTCAATTTATATATTTGGGAGCTAATAAGCCGTAACATCTCGAAAACAATCAAAAACTATATTTGCAACGCTGTCATTAACTATGTACTAGTCTCAACTCGGCCATACGATCATATTTAATATCAAATATTTAAATAACCTTTTTATGAACGAAGTTATATTTTTTATTGTTAAATTAAAATGTAATTAATCACAATTTAATCCCAAAGAACGCGACGTAGATACATTTTGATCTCAATAAATAACACTATCGCACATTTGATCTATGATAGAGTGATAGTGATTAATGTACACATAAGTGCAATTTGGTATTTTATCAAGTTTGTGGCCAAGATAATAAAATTTTAATTGATTGAGGAACATTATGAAAATTACACCCCTTCAGCTTCATCTTTCATCAAGATTCCATCCCACCATCGACTCAACCAAATTCCTAACTCTATCATCGATACAGCCCCGAACTGCAAGTGACATAAATGAACCATCAACTACACTTCCCAATCTTCCTCACCCTTCTCATCTTATTCCCTATCACCATAGTACAACTTCACCACCAGCTCCGCACCAATCTTAAGTCTTAGCTAATGAAATATATACTCCGTATATAACATCATTATAATTACCAATACTTAAAAAGATCAAAACTTTTGTTAGGAGTATGTATCGATTGGGGCAGTGAAGTTCTATTCCAAGATTGTGCTTACTTAATGCGACATTTTACCTTCTATAAATAAACACAATATTATAATTTATATTCAAGTCATTCAATATATTGTTATTACTATTATCCTAAGATTCTCTATACTGCATAAAAAACATAAGATCCTCGAAAAGTTAAAAAATTTCAAGCATTTTAATTCACCCGCAGACAATAATTTTTTTTTTCCTCCCTAAATTGCCGTTGAACTTTCATAATTTTTTGTTTCGTCTAAATTTTTATTTCGGACAATTCATGTCCAACCCTTTTCTGCCCTTGCAATTCATGCCCAATCATTGTTTTTTTTGGTTGCTGAGATATTATATGCTACTTAAATATGTCTTGAAATATTGCATGGTCCGTGTTCCGTGAATTGTTTTTATTATTAATTTGTTCTATTCTATCTAAGCATTGATTAAAAATGGTTTTTATTATGAATTTGTACTATTCTTTCTAAGCATTGATTACAAATTAGTGATCAACAGAATTGCTTGTTTACAGGTTGTCTGGTTCGTTACTTTAAAAAAAAAATGTACGGTGGTGTTTTTATAACTATTTCATATTATTCCGGTGGTTTCATCCTCCAACTTGTGAGTGGAAGTTCGAGAAAATTAATATTCGATATATAGGATTTTTATTTTTATTTTTATGTTTGGCTGGTGAACGTTATTATCGACTCTACCTGTTCGACAGGTTGGAGTTTCCAATTGAAATAGTTTTTGACGAGGTTCGCAAAAGGCGCTCCTCGCAATCTCCGCATTAAGGGTTCGAAAAGATGCTCCTCGTTTCGGCTTGAAAGACGCTCCTCGACAAATTATTTTCCTCAAGATAATTCTCGAGGGTTGGAAAAGCCGTTTCCCTTGTAGCTAGTGGTTTTTTCCGGCGAATTATCATGCCGATGTTGGATTTTCTCCGACGACGCCTTTAATTCCCCGCTGATGCAATTTGAGGGAGGGAGTTCGGTTCCAGCTTGGCCTCTGACGCCACTAATGGTATCACGGTTCTATTATTATTACTACTATTATTATTCTGAGCAGTTGCAAACTCACGAAAAATTCTATTAAATTATCACGAATATGGAGTTGCTAGAAGATGTATATCGCATTAAAGTTCCCGATCCAAGATTATTAGGTTTAGTTTTAGAAAGGCATGGATTATACTCTAACTCCTCTATAACAGATACACAATATCAGAATTTATATTCCTCACAAGAATTCAATATATTACACACCTATCATTCTTCTACACTTTTAAATGATCTCACTATACTGCAGATTTATTTTATACCCAATTCATTATAATCAAAGTTAAATTCCACAAATAAGAATTACTATAAATAAAATATTTGTGTTGCTTAAATCTTAAATCTCATCTGGTTCTACGCTGAGCAACTAAAGGATGCATATGCATCAATTCCAAGAATTTAGCAAGTAACAAAATGAAGCCGAAATTCTTGTTAATTGTTCATACAACTCTTGTTTGTATTCTTAATGTGGAGGAGGCTCATTGTTATTATTGTCCACTAACTTGTTAATTTTTCACAGAGCCTTTATATCATCCACAAAGAATGGACGCCAAATTTGACACTTTTCTCCCCGTCACATCGCCTTAAAGAACCCTAAATAATACCTACTTAGATGTCAAATTAATTTTTCTTTCTTCCATATCACTTTATATTCCTTTCACAACATATATATATTTCTTTTTATTTCAAAAAATTTATAAAAATTAATACAAGTAATGAAAAACGAGTGTAAAAAACTTAAAAAATATTGCTGGCCCAAATAATACAAACCTGGGCCTCTCTATTTATGATCTCAAAAAATAAAAAAATAAAGTATATATATATTTTTTGATTAATTATTGTAGAAAATAATTTTAAAAAATATAAAAATAATGAAATCAACCAAACTTAAGCCGCGAGGCATTGCCCCATTGGTGCCTACTTTGTTTTTAATTCATATTCCCACCCGGTCCCAGCACATTTGTCAAAACAAGTTGATTCCTGATCAATTTTTCATTCCACCATTACTTACGTCAAATTTAACATACTGTTAAACTATTACTACGTAAAACGATCCTCAATCGATATCTCATTCGATCATCTTCTGCTGTCTTAATGTGAAGAGACACTATGACTACAGTACCACACTACAAGTCTCTTCGCAGTGGCACTAATGTGAAGAGACACTACACCGACTATAGTACTACACTACAGTCTCTTTACAGTGTAGGATTGTGGGCCCACTCTGTCAATAATGCCACAAATGTGTACTGTAGCCCACTAGTGTACGTCTTTTGCTTAGTGTAGCTTACTCAGTGTACTACGACCTAATTTAAAATAATCGAATGACCAATTTTATGCACTGAATCCACTTAGATTGACATTCGAAATAACATAACCAAACCGACATTTCTAATTTTTAATGAGATTTCAATTTTCATTTATTATCAATTTTAAATATCTTCTAGTATATTTGTGTGTTTATATTTTAAGGAAAATTTCGATTTAACTTTATTCATTATCAATGATATATTTAACTATGTGATCACAGATTAACGCAGATATAAACTATATAATTTAATTTTAAAATGAGTTTATTGAAATTACATGGTTCAATCTAGTCATGTGACCGAACTCAAAACCGACACGATCGGAATCGATCTGGAATCAACCGATTTAGGTTCGGCTTTCGAGAATCATCGAAATAGATTTTGTTCTGGGCTTTTGCTCAAAACCTAATCGAACCGAACCGATTCGTACACACCTCTAAAGTTATAATCAGAAAAGAGACACTACGGTGAAAATCCGCCTCATTCCCATTTAATCGTCTCTATTTCATTTATATGAGATATTCCAGTTCTCTCTTAATAAGCTATTAACCAGCAGTTAAATAACAAAACTATTAACAATTTGATAAATGTGAACTCAATAAACGGTCCTGTCCAAATATAATTGTCCGATTTCATTTATGTGAGCTATTCCATCACTCTCTTACCAAACAAGATAACTATTACACTAATTGAGCAATTCTTACAAATTTTATATAACAACTCTTCTAACCTAAATGCTAAATAGTCTCCCTAATCAAAAACCGAGTAACGCGAACTCAATAAATCGGTGATGTGTGGCACAATTCTATTTGCTTCAATTTAATTGTCCTATTTCATCTCGATGAGCTGTTCCATTTTCCTCTAACAAACTTCGTATGTACAATCAAGTAAATACAATTCGATATGGCAAAGTCCGGGTTCTTGTCCCCATTTAGTTGTCTTTCATTTCCCGTTGATTCCATTACCAACAATGAACAACTAACAAAACAATAATTTTTGGCAATCAATTTAATAATGTGAGCTTCTCCAATTCTCTTGAAGAAACTCCCTCGTATTCTTCTAAAAGTAAATCGATGATCGAGTAACATGAACTCAATAAACCTTATACGCTCTGACACCGATTTCATGTCCCAATTTAATTGTCCTATTTCATTTCTTTCAGGTATCCCGTTTCCCACCTAACAAACTATTTTCTAACCAACAAGTATCCCCGGAACTAATAATAATCGAGTAACGGTAACTCAATGCTCCACAAAGCTCGGCCTCCTATCCAAATTTAATTGTCCGAATTCATTTCTCTCTTACAAAACTACTAACCAGCTATTAAAAAACAACAAAATTATTAACAAATTCGCTTATCATGATTAACGTAAGGTTTCGGTCCCACTTCTTACTAGGGACAACATGAAGACGCTCCAAAAAAGAAAGATTTGAATATCAATGTCATCGATCTCATACCAAATAACATTAATCGGATCACTTTTCGAATTGATAATTAATAATAATAAAAGCCACATTACACAAAATAAAATAAAAATACAATTATCGAAATAAATTGAATAGGAAAATAGAGGATTCAAGAGGTCATAACATAAGTCGCGAATCTAACGCTGGGTAGGATATATCTACATGTATCTCAATCAATATTTTTTGAGTCCTGGGACAACACGAGTCCGAATATTGGCACGAATCAGTTCAAATTTTTTCTTTTTATCTATTTCATATATTTCGTGTTCCAAGCCGCTATCAAAATCAACAAAATTATTAACTAATTAAAACAATTTAACAAAATTCACACAAAAAAATTATAACTCAAATAAGTCCAATGGACTCAATAATTAAGTAACGCAAACTCAATAAATAAGGATATGTCAGATACCTCGCCTCATGTCCCAATTTAATTGTCCAATTTCATTTCTCTCTTCATAAACAACTAATTAGCTATTAAAAAGCAACAACATTACTAACTAATTAAACAAATCTTAACAAAAAATTGATATTAAAAGTATTTGTTACCTAAAAAAGTTTGAACTTCAATCAAATGTAGGAATCCTGAGCAGCGGAGCTGGGTACGGGCCGATCCGAGGCGTCAGCGGCGTAGCTCACTGATGAAAATCATGAGTGGGGGGAGTGAAGGGGAGATCCATATAGTTTTAAAGAATCATGTCGCTTTCACCGGTCACATCGGGCCCTAAACCTCACATCCACATGAAAAGTCAACGGCGACCTTGATTCGGTTGCTCCACAATTTTGCATTGAGAATCTTGTACGCGGCGTGAAGAAAGCATTAAGTTTGGAGAAAAATAAAATTACTCGCCTTGGATTAAGTAAATGTTTTAAAAATATCCCGCAATCATGTAGGCTACAATTCCGGTACTAACTACAATGTCGAAGAAGCATGAGTATTATTTTCAACAATAACCAACAATGTAAAACTCAAAAATTACAATAAACACGATAAAGAGCCACTAACGCAAAGCTTACAAGCAAGTTACATGAGTATTAGGGCTTTACGCTTAATAAAAGAATCGATTTTTCTTTAGTTATCAATCTCTCTTTGATCGATCAATAACCGATATTCCAATCCTCATTACTAATCGAATTCAAACGCTCTCTAGATTATCAAAAAAAATTGAAACCGAGGGAGTATTCAGTATTTCCCAACATTAACAACATAATAAAACATCAAACCAGAATCCAAATTAAAAAAAAAAGAGATTTAATCATTCCACATTATTACTACAAGCAAAACCCAATTACAATACAATCCAATGAAGACTCAATATTCTAATTACAAAAGGGGACAATACCTTCCTTCATTTCTCACAACTCACAATCATTTGTAAGCAATCTCAAAGCAATAACAAGCAATCTCAACACCTTCATTCATTTCTCACAACTCACAATTTCAATACTCATTACTTGTTTTTTGATTGAAGCTCCAGCACTATATCAAGTCTAAGGCTTCAAGAATTATATCAAGTCTAAGGATTCTATCTCAAGGCGCGCAAGTTTGTTTCATCAATCTACAATCTTACATCGCTCCATCTCCGCTCCGTATTATCTACCAACTTTTATAAATCAGGATATTTGTTCTTCTAAATTGAATGCATCAAAAACGCAATCTTGGTGAAAATGTTCAAAGCCAGCTAGTGCTAGTATGTCTATGTTCAATGACATGAATTTAGAGGATGATAATCGACGGACGGAACGCATTAACTCTCAATCTAGTGCAACGGATACTACTAACGAAAAGGAAAAAACTCTTCATGGATTTGGAAATATTTTAACGGAGACCGTGAAAGAACGGCAACTTGTATAAATTGTAAGACTACTCTATCATGGAAAACGTAGTCAGTAAAGGAACTCTGGCCATCTGTATTACCCTAGCGTGTCATAAGATCACTAAAGATAGCGCGAGGGGCGGTACACAAGAACTATCGATATCCAAATCGTAAGAACTCTTTAGTATATTTGGCTTACGGGATTTAAACTATGAAATTTGTAATCGTAGTTCGTCTTTAATCAATAGCATGGATGATATCACAAGTCGGATTCAAAATGTCGGGCATCCTCGAGCTATAATGTATCCCTGCATTCATTTTTTACGAACCTATGCTTTTAAATATTTTAAAATGAAAGAGATCTTCAGTAACACTCTTATGAATTCTGCCTCGGCAAAATGTCAATTAGCGATACTGGGTGTCTTTTCGATTTTGATATAATGCACAGAATATGTCATTGGATTGATCAAGATTGGGTCTTACAAAGGAGAATTATATAGTTAGATCGATCGCTAAACATAAATGTAATATTCAAATTCTCGAAGGTATACTCGCATGCGCCAACGATTACAAATGTTTGAATAGACGTCATTTCAATTTATTTGATAACGCGTCCGCTAATACTGCTTCAATCGAAAAAATTAAAGATGCCTATTAAACCGGATTTTAGTGAACTTTTTCATGTTAGATGTTTATGTCAATGGCCCTTCAATTAGTCATAAAGATGGAATAAAAGTTACTCGATGAGTTTATTTTACCACTGTAGCCGTTTAATTTTGGTTGGCACGGCGGTAGCAAGCATACGAATATAAAAAACTGTCGAGGCTTCCTGTGTAAGAAGTTTAAGAAATTAATTTTTGGATTACAAACCAGATAACTCGATTTACGATCTACTAGTTCGTGCATATATGTATAAGGAAGTTAAAATGTCCGATTTTATGAGAAGAGTTCTAATGCATGAAGACATGCTCCACTCCACATATACTAATTGAAATATTGTTATGAATTACTTAAGTTTCTGTAGAGCCACTTAAGGATTATAATACTAAAGTTTTTTCAACTCAATCCGAGCCAAATATTCATCTTGCTTTAGAATGTGTTTAATCTCCATCATACGACTAAACGTGAAATGATTATATGTTGCTAGAGATACGATTCCTCGGTGGAAGATAAGTTTTTAAATATTTTCATCATATACCATATGCATATACAATTGGTATAATCTTGATCCTAACGCTAAATTAAAGCATTTAATTCTATGTGAAATCGTAGATATTTAATCTTTTACTACCCTTTAATCCGTAACTAAAGAGTTTTCATTGCTCGTAACGGAAATACGGGATTGAAACGTATATGTATAACATGGGCGAAGAATACCAATCAAGGTAATGGACAGCGTAAGGCCACACGCTCAAGTAGTATACAAAGTTTGAATGTTCAAGTAAGGAAAGTTAAAATACGAAGTCGGGCATGATCACCTTTAGAAATGCTTTACAAGCTTTAGGTGAAATTGATCCAATCGCCTCCATAAGATAACGAACGAAGTAAATCAATATTTAACTACTAACTTTGAATTGAGTCAATATAATGATAAAAATCCTTTGATATATTAAAATGGTATGCGAAGCCTCAAGCTTCCGTCTCAGTTTGGCACGGTAAAAGAAATATTTTCATCCTATGTCTACAATAAAGGCTGAATCAAGATTTAGCACGGCGAAGCCTACAATATACACCTCAAAGACGCTCAAGACTTACAAGCCTCGGCGCATCAAGTATGTCAGTTTCATCAAGGATCGGACGGCGTCGAGCATGGGTGCGCAAAGCATAGCATTACGCCTACGGAACGAAAAGGAAAAAGATATGCTCACGATCTTAGTGACATCGGTGGTATTAAATCGGGGTTAAGACGAAGAGAGCAACACAATAGACGTTGAAAAAATCTCCGACAAAGAAGAGTCCGAAGATGAATTAATTTATGATGATTAGAATTGTAGTTTTGTAACTTTATAACTTTGTATTATTTAAGGAAACTCATGTAACTCTGCCCGCACGGAAGCATAAACCGCGAATCCGCTTAAAATAATAAAATGTTTTTTTATTCCATACAAATAAACTCTCTTTTTTTTGAAACTTTTTGGATTAAACGTGGTACCGCGGCAAGTACAATGTAAGACCACGCTTATCCCTAAAAGCGGGCAAATTTTTGCAGATTTTTTTTTAACCGGCTGAATAAACGTGGTACCGCGCGTAACGGCCGACACCTCACGTAAGCGAGATGCAGGGTGCAAATGGCCGAGGAAGCCGAAGGGCAGTGAGGTGGAGTGTACTAAGATACGGGCGCGTATGTACTCACGAAGGAGAAACCAAGACTCGCAGTCTGCAATCTTTATTCCAATTTTTGGGATCTTTCAAACTTTCAAGCATTTACTACTTTTACTAGTAATCGTATCCCGCCATTGCTTATAAGTTTTATGAATCTCTTCGACCACGTTATAATGATAGTGAGGGAGAAGATGTAGGGGTGCAAATGGCCGAGGGAAGTCATGGTGAGGCGGAGTACCAAGATACTCGCGTATGTACCTCACGAAGGAGAAATCAAGACGGTAACTGATAATCTTTTATTCCAATTTTTAGATCATGCCAAACTTAGCACATTTATCACTTTTACTAGTAATCGTATCCTCGCCATTGTTTATAAGTTTTATGAATCCCTTCGAATTACGCTATAATGATACCGGCGGAGCGTTGGTCAAGCCGTTACAATATCGACATAGAAAGTTACGTATCGTTAGTGCATTGGCGCTTGGTCGTTGTTTCGCTAGTCACGACCAACCGCCCGATGATGGTAGGTTGTAATTCCGCCTGTGTCGGCCGCCTGGCGGTAGTCATTAAAACTGAACACCAGAGTCACTTCAAACCGACGGACGCACGCTTAAAATACAATTAAGCTTTCATCCAAAAAATGCATTCACTTAAGTTTCCCAAATCAAAACGCTAAAATTTATAATCCATCATCTGAGCATTTAAACGACAAAAACCCATATATATATATACACAACATATCCCAAAATAAAGAATGCCGGCAAGTGCTACAAATGTATTTAGCTACGTATCAGATCCCGAATAAAAAATGACAATAGTCGATAAGTACAAGTTTCAAAAGGAAAAATACAACAATCAAAAACAGCTTGACAACACATCAAAATCGATCGAGATCCTCTCGCCACCCGACGCCACCTAGCCACTGAACAAAACTTCAAATTGCTCAACTGACGCTCCGGCCAACCCCGGCACAAATCAAATGCCGCCTAACGCGGTGCGGGCGTAGTTCGCGAGGCTTGGAAACTTACTGTGGGTGAACTCACCATATAATGAACGAGACAAGGAATTATAATAGTCAAATATGAATAAAATATATATATCCGTGACTACCTAAAAAGGGTCAGTACAACATACCCAGAGGGAAATCTCTGCATGCATGGGCTAATTAAGATATATTGTGAAGGTTCAGCAAGCACAATAAATTTTAAAGAAATCACTAGACTCAACAAACGACTAAAACTCTAGTCATCAAACCTCAGCATCTCCTCATATCCCCACCACCAAGATACCATCCTCTAACGCCGCATATACTCAACTGGCCTACCTAAGGAATTCGTGACTAATCAACAATCAATTTACCTCTATAACGCAAAAGATAAGCACAAAACCGACTCCTCATAATAAAAGTATAAGTGCACACCGCACTTATACAAAGTATAAGTGTACACCGCACTTATACACAAAGTAAGTGCACACCGCACGCTATGACCGTAAAGATGTGGCCACATCAACGCACACAGCCAGTGATCAAAAGACTCATACCGCCTTAAGATGGCCACACCGACAATGCACACAAAGAAGTCGATCAAACAGAGTCATACCGCACGCCATACCCCTAAAGAGGTAATAAACCGTAAGACGCTATACCCCCCAGAAGATAAAATACCAAGGTCACATATCCCCGCAAAGGGAAGCCGAGTAGTCACCTAACTCCCTAGTAATCCCAACTATGTAATCACCCCGATACTCAAATCACCCTCAAGCTCATGATAACTCTAACCATCACCTCTCAATAACCAAATACCACTTTACTCCCAAACAATATCCAAGCACATCTAAAAACATCTCACAATAGTAAGTCAAACACACCGCCAACAAGTGCCACATAAATCATGTCACGACAGCCAATGTAAATCGAAATATAAGTTGAGTTCAAGCTATTACTACCTCAAGAATCTTCAACGCCACGTATCATAATCATACATAATCATATAACAATTACATGTATATCATTCCTCGCGTAATCATAACACACAATGACATGTATATCATTCTCATATAATCATACCATACTAACATGTATATCATTCTCACATAATCATATCACAATGACATGTTCACACAAATTAAAGTAAATACGCAGTAACACCATGTAGGAAAGATCACCTCCGCTAGCTACCGCAAAACCTTCGAAAAAACAATCAAGGTAACCGCCTCTTTCCACGACAATGCCTAAACAACACCCGTAAAGTAATCAAGACCTACTACTATACCGGCTTGTAAGATACATAACCAACTCTAAGTAACTATCTCTAAACAGCCTAATACGACGGATAAACTATCAAATTATAATCCCGTCGGACACAACCCACCTACTCGCTAAATTCCATCTTATCACTTTCTCATTACAAATCGAATTTATAAGTTATCTCAACAATCATCGTTCACAATTAACAATCCATACTCCGAAATATCAGTTATAGCTCAACTTGAAATTTTCACTTTTTCAACATAACTCCCTTTAATCACTTTTAAATCACCAATTTAACATCATAAAAACTATAGTAAGGTCCCAATATAACCTCCTACATATTTAAGCCTTATAAAATATCCATAAAAAAGTCAACCGAAACCTAAAAAGTCAATCCCGACTTCATAACGGCCCTCCAACGATTCTAAATCAATGACCACCAAATACGCTACGTAACCCATAACCAACTAAGATTTATCATAAAATTCAATTATGGAAAAGTCAACTAAAAAGTCAACTATGTCAAACCCAAGAAATATCTCGAAGACTTGAAATTTCTTACCTAACTCGAAGAGAACGACGGGGAGAACAATATTCTACAACCGATCTTCGAAGCTCGAGCGACAATCGAAGAGTAGAAACTAAAATGAAATTTTTTAAGTGTGGGCTTAATTTCTACCAAAACGAAGTGGAGCAAGATGAAGTCATGGATGCATTTATGATGACGTGGAGGATACGTATTTAATGATATTTAAAAAACTCGAGTCCCATTCCTCGGTTTCTCACATCTCCGCCATTCTACTTAAACCTCCACGAACCTCGGACAAAGAAAGGTGTTCTTCCATGGCAAACACTACTAAATTATAATCTAAATTCTGCCTCAAAAAGCTTTTACGAAATAGTTATCATCGAAAAAAAAAATTTTACTATTCCCGGGTCCCACCGCCGACCGAAAATTTCCAAATTTTTTTTTTTGTAACGGGTTATTACAAAGAGTAACTATTCAAGAGTCGATATTTATCTTTTATACAGATCGTGTTACCATATTCAAGAGGGATCTATATGATCCTGTAAGATAATGACTACTGAGCTTTATAGCTGATTTTGTAAATCAATGAACGTAAGGTACACGCCTAAAAAATAATTAGATTATATCGACTTCCAACATTTATTAATTGCAAAGGCGAGTGATTCATTTATTATGCATTTACGGAAGTTCTAGTTTATAGCAATATTCGCTATAAACGCCGTGACGTGCCTACACTGTATTATGGCTTCATTTGCGCATTTTAAGAAAGTGTGCTAAACAAGTTGTTGTATTCTCGATATCAGATTGAAGCACAAAGCTTTTGTGCGAGGATTTAGCGCCAGAAGTTTAATGTACGGAGCGTTACTATAAACTCCATTGGGCCAACCTAACACACCGGTTAAGCAAATAGCTTTATTTTAGTGAAAAATTATTAGCTTCATACTACACTGGATGTGTGAGCGAGCCATGATGTGGGTGTTATAGCCGGGGAGTACGAGCTTATACATTCAGATTGAGTAGAATAAAGACGAAGAATTCATGAGCACTTTATAAGACACCTGCTTGTAATTCTTGGATCATATTGGAATTCTCTTTCATCGGGCAACCGCCTCCCGCATTTAGGTGCCGCTTTTGGCACCGAATCAAGCTGTCAAACTGTGCTTTTTACTTTTTGAGTTCTTTACTTTGTACGCTTGTCAAGTATTCGACTTATTGACAATTGGTCTGTCACATTGTTATTCGAGGAGATTACAATACCTCTCGTGTATTATAACGGAAATCGATGAATAAAAACATTTGGAATGCTTAGTCAGCGCCGGATGATTACCCGAGTGGGACGTGCACTAACCGGGCCGGGTAACATTACAAAAGTGCGCATAAAGAGCTTAACAACAAATCGTAGAGTTAAGCAGTATGAATCGTATAAGACTAATTTGAAATGTATACAAAAGCTTGTTTTGGAAAGTGGTATCCAAGATTCTTTTGTCTTTACTAGTCAAGCATCCGAAATAAGTCATTGCATTCGTCATATATGGTCTATATATTGAATTCAAGGACGGGTTAATATGCCACGCTTGATACTTAAAACATATGTTTCATCAAAGGCTTAAGTCAACTCCTTCAATATGGCATGATTATCTCCCATTTGTTAGTTAATATCAAAGTGGGTTCCCATGGGAGAATGTAGACGCTTGATTTTAAGGCGACTCTAAAATCTGGGGAAGCGCAATCACTGGACATCCGTAAAGTCTTTGTTGGACGTAAGACATGGGTCTGAATGGGAGGCGTTGAACATTTAATGGGATGTTCAAGATGAAAAGGAGGTTCAACAATCGCTACTCCCCCAAAGCGGATGGGCAATTCTCCTACTTTGTCAAGGCTAACATCGACGTGTCGACCGAGCTCCTGGTAGTTGTGGTCTTCTCGTTTCTCCTGATCATCCGATAGAAAGCATGTTTAATGTTGAATCGATTAACGCCAACATGTTAAAGCCGCTACGTATACCCAGAGCATCAAAGTCGAGCATGGGCGCCTAAGGCCGCAGCAGAGCGCATGAATGTGGAGCGCGAGCGTATGAACGCGAGTGCGAGAGGACGAAAAGGTAGAAGCAGTGAGCGAACGCGATTCACTCTGAGAACATGCTTTCCATGAATTTACTACGCCACATGCAGTGGATGAACATGATGTTATGTTTGGTAAATAATGTGTGCTTTGAATATTGATTATATTCATGTTTAGTATTCAACAATTTAGTTTTGCGTTCTCTAGCTACTTATTTTCTAATTTCTGACATACGTAATATGTTTGATTTCGTGATTTGATTTCACTTTTAGAATCGTTGTTAATGCGTATCATTTGTTTTAAATCGAACACTATCGTATTTCAAACGAACATCGCCGCATTCAGATAACGCGGCATCAGCAATTTTAAAGCGCACACGCACAAGCATCGTAGCTGAAGCACAGCATAACGCGCACCGCTTAATATGCTCTACCACGTTAATAACAATAACCTATTTACATTGTCAACGCCGGGTACCGCTTTAACATAAATCCACCACGTTAATAACGGGGCTCAACCCGCCCGCCCGAATACCCACCGAATATCGCCAGCCAACCGCACGGGTTGGGCCCAATCCCTCTGCTCCCGCCTCGGCCCCACTTATTACGTACGTGACTTTCGCGGGTCGGGCCGAACTGGTCCTAACCTG
Organism: Lithospermum erythrorhizon; assembly: GCA_019722365.1. Taxonomy (NCBI): domain Eukaryota; kingdom Viridiplantae; phylum Streptophyta; class Magnoliopsida; order Boraginales; family Boraginaceae; genus Lithospermum; species Lithospermum erythrorhizon. The sequence continues at coordinate 86,606 of JADFUC010002116.1, read as the reverse complement.
AAGTAGCCTGACCCCCGCATCTACCCACTAAGGCCCGATTCGCTAGCCATGACTAATCTATCTTATCAAGAATTTAGTTCCCAACGATGAAGCCCAATACAAGATTATTTTCATTCATCGCCATACGGCCATAGCGCCAACAAGAAAGATGCATTTCTTGCTAAAGATTTCCTTTGGAATTTCGTTTAAGTATGTATTAAATTTGGCTTTCTCTATTTTGCAAGGGTTTGGTCGAAGAATTTAAAATAGATTCCTTCATATTTTTAGTATAAGTCATTTATGTTTTTTTTTTTTAAGATAGTGAACATTTGATAATTTTAAGTTTCATTTTAATAATAACTAATGATACAGATGTTTTTTTTTATTTTTATAACTTACTATTCATTAATATTTAGTTTCATTAATTAAGGGTATATTAGATAAAATATAGTGTAAAAATAGGTTGCTTAATTATAATTTGAATAAATCAAAAATAATATGTCGATCATAAGAAAAAAATGTGGGCTTTGAAAGATACAGAAGATTCGATGTATCTAATCTCTGCTACGGGTAGTTGATCCAAATCAAAAAAGAACTTTAGAATCTTTTGTATGGGTGGCATACTCATAATATATGGAGGGTGTTTGGCTAAGCTTTTTTTTTGTCAAAAATTAATTTATAAGTTGATTTTGACAAATGATGGTGTGGGTGAAAAAAAATTAGCACCCAACTTATAAGTTGTAAATTAAGTTATAAGTTGTTTTAAAAAAAAATTCAATTCTCAATTTTTTTACCATCCTATTTCCTATTTCAACTTATTTTAAGTAGGCTGACTAAAGAAATTACTGACACTTCACAATTCTTCATTCAAGCCAATATTCTTCTATTGGGATATTTTTTAAAATCTAAAAGTTATGTATTTTGTTCGTCTAATATGGTAGGAAAATATACAATTTATATTATTATTAATATCATAAATGCTATATTTTAATCATAAAATATTAATTCTAGTTAAAATTATTTTTATTATTTTAAATATTAAATTATTAATTGCTTATATCATAAAAAGATAAAAAAAGTTTAAGTATATAAACGCGACGCCCTTATAAGCTCATTTTACACTTTCTACAACTGTGTTTATCATATCGAAACACGTAAAAAATCTCATTATAAAGCTTATACCAAACAAAGCTCAAAACAATTGGATAACTTATAATTTACTTAATTATAAGTTATCTTGCAACTTATAAGTTTGTAAATTATAAGTATAAAGAAAATAAGCTTAGCCAAACATCCTCGGTTTGATCTGCCCCAGAAAAAGATTGGGACATTCTATATGTTGGATAGAAAACAAACAACTAACTGGGGCAAATGATTTGGGTGTGTGTATAACAGCTCAGCCCCAAGATACTTGCACAATTTTACAAAATTAGATTCTGGCCAAACTTCAGAGGTACATAATTTTCCAAAATCAGATTCTAGCCAAACTTCAAAGGTACATAATAACTCTTCCTTATTACTTTTAATATCTCATCATCATTTTCCACACTAGTTCTTAGTTTTTGGATATAAGAGAAAATACTTTAGAAGCCATCCATATATAGATTAACACCAATACAGAAAATACTTTAAACGACAGAAAAATACCTGTATTGTACACAAAAAGAGTATAAATTTAATGTTCTGTTTCAGGAGTATTCTACACAACAAGGATTGTATGAATCTGCAATAGTTAATTATGGAGAGTGGGAATTTGAGCCTATGGATCTCCAAGACCCCTTTGTTAGTGGTAAAGGCTCTGTACACCTATGGCAAGGTGGCCAAGATACTACTGTGAATGTACCGTTGCAACAATTTATTGTACATAATATGTCCTGGGTTCATTATCACCAAGTCGAAAATGGAGGACATAAATTTCCTTATGAAAATGATATGATGACGGATCAAATTCTAAGAACAATTGTCATGGATGGATCAAGTGAAGCCACAAAGTTGATTCTTGTCATCAGATGTAACTTATTAATTTTTTGACATGGTTGGTTGCTTGCTTATTGGTTGTGATGAAAATGAACAAATATTATTCATGTAATATTAATATAAACAAGTTCAATATTTTGATTTCTTGTGAAAGTTCAAACTGTTGATAATTTATGGACCATTTTAGAAAACCATTTCGAATGAATAATCTTAATGCAACAATCATTTACACTACACATATGTCCATTTTCTCTATTCCGAAATTTCAAGCAAAATAAATTTGAGCTACCTTGTACTCTGTCAATTCCACTCAAGGTCCCCAACAATAGGATACACTTAAGGTTTAGTACTCTTGAGTAAACCTTACCTATGTCTTATTATCAGGGACCAATTATGCAATTAACTAACAACAAATATAAGAATGATTGGTTTCCTTGGTATATAACACATCTAGCCTAGATGTTGATTGCACATTGTCTAGCATTGCGGGAAATCTGAAGGCGGAGGGGGTAAAGTTGTGTCCGAAGTTGGTCCGTCTTCAATAATGAAAGCACTCGACATACCAATCGGTTGATTGTGCCCTTCATTGTGACAATGATAGTACCATACACCTGTAATGAAGTACAAGTATGAATTTATGATCATGGTAATTAAGATAGGGAATTGGAATGCATATTCAAGAGACATAACATATTTTTCATAAAAGGTGTGTAGACATACCAGGATTATCAGCCCGAAATCTTGCAGCAACCCATCCTTTGGAAGGGACACTGATAGTATGTTGTATTGGAGGATCAACAAGGTTGAATTTTGGTCTATCTCGCGCAGCATTGTAATTGCCTAGCCCTGTTCCCAACACATGAACATTGAAGCCATGAAAATGCATAGAGTGGAACATCGACAACACGAAAGCAGTGTTTTGAAACACTATCTCAACTGTCGCGTTATATTTCAATTTCTTAACTTTAGTCACCCTCTCTCTCCAGAGTAACGCGCCATCATAATTGTCGTTTATGTAGTTAAACTTCAGGGGAGGTTGATTTGGGAAATCTGTCGTATATATTCCGTCGATTTTATGGTAATAGGCTTCTAGGAGAGATAGCTTGGAAGGCAATAGAAATGACATATTGTTTAATGCCCCAGCCATGCGGTTATCAAAAGGACCTGTACACTTCTTATATGGGTCACTTCTATTGCATATCATCATACCAAGTCCAATAGTCACAAGCATATGTTCATCAACTTCAAGTGGAACTGGCTCCCTAAAGCGTCCCGACACGAGTGTCCTCAAACCTTTGTAGGCATTTAAGGCTAAGCCATCATCAAATGTATCAGGCATAAGAGGCATTTTTGGAGTGGACAACTTTTGTGGGACATTGACATACGCCATTATCGCGGTTGCTGGAATGGGATGTGGCACGCCATCGGGGTGTGGCGAACTGCTATATGTAGATGAGGCAATGTAATATAAGGCTGGTGGTTGATTTGTTGTTACAAGAACATCAATTGATTGCCCAGGGATTACAAAAAGAACGTCGGTGTTGTACGGCTTTGTGTATGAACCATCTATAGCCACAATGGTCATATTATGATCTGCTATCTTGAAGAATTGATTAATATTGAGAAATGCATTGATGATCCGAAATAAGTATGTTTTTCCAGGAATCACCTTCACCTTAAAGATACCTGATAATAAAATATGAGACAATTTGAAGTTAGACTCTTCTCCATAAACATAAATTTGATTTAATAATGTTATTCAATAGGAGTGTTGTTAAGTTATATTCACTAGAATTATTACTTCAAAATTGTATACGTTTCATGTAAAAGTTTGATTAGTTTATTGTCAATAAGTGAGGAGACTAGTACCTGGTCCACTATTTGTGGTTACATCAAGACTTTGTTTGATGGTTGAATTTTGTTGATCCACGTTAAGGAATCTACGTCGTTCTGTTACCAAGATATAATTATGAATAATATCAGGAAAAATGAATTGGGAAACACTACAATGCATGTTATGCATAATGAGGTTTCGGGATCGAGATATTATTCATAATGATAAGGTCCTCGGATCGAATCCTTATAATGACAATGATCGATTTAAAAAAAAATACTTCACCATATTTTTATTATAGTATATATGTAGTTACCATTGGTTGGGCATGAGTACATATCTCCTGGAAAACCATTTATAAGGTTAGCATCAGAGGAGTTAGGTCCATTTCCAGTGTTTATCAACCCTTTCAAGACTTCTGTAATATTTTGATTCCACCACTCTCCTGTCAATTCAAGCAATACATTCATATATATGATGATATGAAAAACTATTCTTCCCAATGTCTACTATAGTAAATATGGATATATTTTAAGTTCAACTTCATCACCCCCAAAAAAATTACCTAGAAATATTGGAACTTCCTCATATGGTTTAGCAAATGGGTAAGAAGTTTTGGGATAGACAATGAGAGCTCCATGTACACTGACTCGATGGAACCCTGAATGTGCATGCCACCAAAAGGTTCCTTCTTGGCCAGATACATTAAATATGTATGTGAAATTTTTGTGTGGTTGTATAGCGCATTGAGTTATGTATTCAGTTCCATCTGCCCAATTGCTTAAATATTGTTTTATTCCATGCCTGCAATATTATTAATGTATTTATCAATATCATTTGAAGAAGTATATTTCAGATTTACATAGAAAAGTATTAATATTATTCAATAGTATTAAAAATCAAAGAATGCCATTCGAAGTTGTACTATTTCCCATTCAAAGTTGTATTAGGTTATAAAAATGTAGCGTATTCATCTTTCTTCTATCATCTTGCATACCGCCTCCAATTATTTTTTAAGTGTCAGTTTTGTTGGAATCAAGACCTACCAAATCTGCCAGCTTTCCACTATTTCCTAATTCGAGTCTAAACTGTGATATATCTCTTAGCCTCTCAGAGTTTTATTTTTTGTTAGCTTTCAACACTTGAGCCCAAGAAAAGACATACTTACTAGGTTTTATTAGCCTATAAACATGTGATGATTTCAACAGTTTTATTTATCACACAAATACATGGTAATAGAGAAAATTCATCCTAGAATAATATTAGGTCTTTAATATTATTGAAGAACATAGTTTTGTTCTTTAAGAACTTAGAGATTTTATCTTTTGTCCTTGATAGGCTTCGTGGGTTGAGATTTTCTATGCTAGTAATTACTCAACATAGATTATAGCTTGCCTTCTGGTAGTGGCCTTCAGAACGATTTTCCTGCTTATTAGTGGATTCTGCACAGCTAACAAGACGTACCTTTCACATCGGCGAACCCGTATAAAAATTCTCGTGTCCGTTTATTTCCTAAGACTTAAATTTCTCATTGCTTTTATCGACATTAAACTGAAGTATTTAGGGTCTTAAATCCTAACAAGTTTTCGGTTCATTTCATCATGAATAATTTTTTAACAGTATAATAAAAAGAATACAAGAAAAAAATACAATTTATTTTTCAAAAAAAAAATCAATGTTATTTATATTATATTTTCAAAATAAATAATAAGAAGTAATTAGTATTTTTATTTTTATTTTGATAATTAATTGAGGATCTATAGTTCAGTTGAGTTTTCTAAATATAGTATGCACCCCCACAATTTTTTCTTTTTTTGATAATTAATTAAGGATCTATAGTTCAGTTGACTTTTTTAAATATCCAATTGGGGAACATAGTTTGACTTACCAATGGATTGTCATGTTGTATGGTGATTGGTTTAGAACATGAACAACAAGCGTATCACCTTCATGTGCATAAATGGTAGGACCAGGAAAGCTTCCATTAACTACTGTGATATACTGATCCTTACATAGCCTGTTGAAAAGAACGCTTTGCACCTGGTTCACCAAAACAAGATGAATTCGAAAATTAATAAAAGGCGAACATGAAAAGTTCATCTTCATCAAGAACTTCAATGCTCTAACTTTTCGTTAACAACAAACTAGGGCGTTGGCACATGTCTATTCTTGATATTAAAGCACAAGAAAGTACAAAAAATTCAATGCATTTAAGATGCAATGTATCAATCTAAATAAATGAAAGTTAATACTCCCTCCAAAATAAGCCATGACTACAAGTTTTCACGTAAGAGACCATATGTTCAACCGGCTTGGATCATTTAATTTGTACCCACTATTGACAGAGTGATGATACATCAAATCACCAACAATGAGTTTACACATGCAAAATTGTCTAATATAGAATTTCAATTTGAAGAAACCAATCACGCCTACAAGTAAGAGGTGAATAGTTATTATGCATGTGTTGGGGTATGAAAGTATGATGCACTTATGTAAAAGTTATATTGACAGTTTTGCTCATTAATGGTTCATTAATAATTAAAAATACAAATTATATTATTTTTGATATATTTTCTTTTTTTCTTTTAAAAGGATTTTAGGTAATATATACCATATTTCAATAAAAAATCATTAATGTCAATTATACAAGCATATTTTAACTTTTTAAGTAACTGCACTCAACTTGTTTAACGAATTTTGGTACACATTTTAATTAAGTGAATAAAACAATTTTGGTACACTTTTTGAATTTTTTTTCAATCAGATTATCTGTAAATCTGCATATTTTAGTAATGTGTACCATTTTTATATTAAAATTTCGTATATACGACAGAATGAACATTAATGAATCAGATTATTAATAAACCATAACCATTTTCATGCATCTACTACTCGATCATGTGATTCAATTTAAAGTAATACTGCTGTAACATTTAACCTCTCATAAATTAGAAAAAACTTTTGATCTTCAAATTAAATCATTAAGTTGATGATAAAATCTAGGGGCTTTGTTACACAACAACCTCTTAGAAAACTCTTTGTTTTCATATAAACAAAACATACATATAGAGTGAAGTGTTCGTGCAAAAGATGTTGATAAAAACATAAGAATCACATATATACAAGTAAACAAAAGACACCAAGAAGGCAACACCATAAGGAGAGGGAAATGAGGAGGAGAAAAGCTTACAACGAAAGTATGCTCAACTATTCGAGCAGAAACGCACATTGAACATAGAACAAGTAAAGCAAAGCTTAGAAAGAATATAGCATTATGATGGCCCATCTTCAAAGTAAAAAACAAAGGCTTCATCATTGCATCATATCTAGGAATGGAGAAAACTATTTGATAGATTATTCCTTTTTCGTTTATTGGATACTCGAGCATCTCTTGACCAGTATTTATAGGCGATCGGTGGTAATCCTTGATTTATAGGCAATCGATTTCTTTAATTGTTTTTTTATTATTCGTTGAAAATATGTTGGAGTTGGTACTTGGTTGTCTATAGTACTCCATCCATTGGTAAAAGTATTACACCAAACCCCTCGGCCCTAACACTCTCAAATGTTGTCATACCAAAAAATGTGAAAAAATATAGTTTTCATTTTGAATTAGGGCTTTAATACTCGCATTAAAAATAAACAATGTATTTATTTATGAAATATTAGAAACATAAATTTTTATAATATAATATAAATTTTTAATAAGTGGGAAACATTATACAAAATGTGAGCAACATGGTAGATTTCTATTTGCAAATAAATTTATTAGAAAGACAAAAAATATATGCCCTTAGTATTTCAATTAAACTAAAAAGTCAATTTATAGTCAACGTTTACTTTTAAGCAAAATTCTTTTACATACGTTAACTTTGAGTTTATCAACATCTTCCTACGATTGGAGCTCTTGTATGTCGTATTTTGGAGGTTGACTTATGGTACTAAGTATATTATTATTAATATCTTATTATTAAAGGGTAAATGAATAATTTCATTCATTAAAAAAGAAACACTTGATCCGTATTTGATTGGGTTGTTTATATTTGAATAATTGAGATTGGATTTAGTAAACATGTTACTAAATAAATTGCCAGCAGCAGCATTCATCATCGAACCACTGGCTTATTATCACTGTTTTAACGTTCCTATCACCACTGACACTGGCGTTCTAGTCTCGACGCCGTATCGAGTAGCTAAAACACTACTTCCGCAGGGTATTTTATCAAATAACCCCTCTCCGCTATAATGCGTAAAATGACTATTTTGCCCCCCTTATTTGCAAAAGTCAGTAGTAGCAGTAAGCTTTCATTAAGGGCAAAATTATCATTTCAATTAAAAAGCTTACTATTTTGACTAAAATACCCCCACAGTAGTTAGTGTTTTAACGCCATTTTGACGTGTCATGACTAAATTTAAGCAATCAGTTTGAATGTAATGGAATGGAACATTAAAATTGAGCGATGGAATGAAACCCGAGTGAAAGTTCAATATTTGTTAAGGTTTTAGCCCAAATAAATTTAATATTACAATGTGCTTAGTCTTCTATTTCGAATGTTCTTCTTATTTGGAGGGGTTTTATATTTATTGGGCTAAATCAATTGTTGATTACTTGGCCAAAGTTGTTTTCTCAACATACAACTCTTTTGCCCTCTAGGAATTTACACTCATATCGGTAATGCTTACAATTGACAATAATTCAGATCCCACCCAGGATGCCAATTTCAGCTAAACCGATGATTTAACACTAATTCAGATATGACAAACAAAAGTTAAAATAATCACAAATTAACCGTATTAATAAAGATTTTATCCCGTTCCTCCTCAATGTGAAAGCGTACATCCAAACAGATCCAATTAATAATATCATGAAGATTGTTACGTGACTCAAGAACCCTATTCAATCCACTCCTCTCAACTAGATATTTTCACACCTAAAACCTGCACACAAGTCTCTCTATATATGCTCTCTCTTTAATCCTCATGACTCTTTTCACAAATTCTCACCAAAGTTAATTATAATAATAAACTCTCATAATTCTATGAATAGAATAAACTCATTCTAACTCATGCTCAAATTACTGGGTGGCGGTGTTTCCACACAATAAAAATACTACACAAAAAGAAGAAAGATTTATAGTTTCTCACAAATAAACCTATAAAAATTACTTTTTTCTTCAAGAAAAGCCACCTAATTACCCATTTAAAAGGTAAATAATTACTCCCTAAGAAAGAAGACCTCTAGAACTTTCTTATTCTCCAAGTATTTCCTTATGTAATGTTTCCAATCAAATCAAATCCAAGTCAAATCAAACTCAAGCTCGCCTCGCTCGCCTCAAGCCCTATCCAAGTCAAATCCAAATCAAGTCAAACAAGCGAGACATCTCTTGCCAAATCGTCAAGAACGCTAGGATCCATAGTTTGACAAATAACCTTCTTCATTTGATAAAAACCTATACACCGAGGAATCCTTCCCTACAATGGGGTTTTATTTTGTATCCCCTATCATAAATAATAAAAATTCTTCTTTGCATTACAAAGCAAAGAATGAAAGCAATTATAATTTCATGATTTTAGAAAACTTATTCTCTTTATAATTTAAAAAAGTTTATTTTAAAAAATAATTATCTATTACAATTTTTTTTACCTTTTATAATTATAAAAAAGAAATAACTAACAGAATCCGCTTCACGCATAACGACGCCCTTTTTACTAAGATATCCTGAAGGTCTTAGTTAACTAGACCTGTTCTCAATATCCTCAAATCCTAATATATACATTTCCGACATTACATATACACGGTTAACACGTGGTCTTACCACCGTTACCAGGGAATTTACTATTACAGATTTAAAGAGCAATAGCACTACTTCAATAACGCTTTTAAAAAATGTTATAGAAGTTAACCAATGTTCACAAGAGAGTGGTTGCACTGTGGCTAATCAACCAGGTTTGAAACCCTATTTTTTACTACACGAGTTTTTCGGTATGTAAGGATATGTCGTCATAGGTGTCACCGTACCTACTCCTTAGTTACTTCATTCTTCTTCATAAAACTTAAATTTTGTTGACAAAAAAAAAAATTAAATAATCTATACAACATAAAAGTCAATTGCATGATTCATATTAGATGGAAAGTAGTAACAAAAATATACGAGTATATAGTTTTTATTTTTTGTTGGTCAACATAGTTTTGTGGTTGATCACAATAGGATACATCAACCATCTATGAGATTTGCTCATTGACCATGATATGTGACGTGGTCATTGATATGGTCCACTTGCCTAGCTGGCTAATTCCCCCAATTCAATATCTAGTAAATATTCGATCCAGTTTGATTCCGTCTTAACCTAAGGGAGGCTACGAGTCCGGAAAATAAATCCGTTATAGAAGTGTCTTGAATACCATAAATACGTATTATATGGAGTATAAAGTTTCATTTATTTTGGATGGCCTAGTTAACAAACCTGGGGGTAGGCACACCTAACTTCCCATTTCAATCAAATTGTGATGTTAGACAAAAAAGTCCATGCAAAATATTATCAATTGATATAATTTTTACTAAATATTATTCTATCATATAAAAATATTCAAATTCAAATTAAAATCTAATAAAAGTCAAACTTTACTATGTTTTTTAGATCAAGAAAAATATATACTCATATATAAGATCATAATAACTAAGTTATCATAAAAGAAAAGTACCAAATTATTTTAACATCTCATATATTTTTATCTCTCTTTTTTATAAGATCAGTGTTAACCGTGTATATACGACTGTATATAGGAGTTACATCACGGTTTTCAATTATGCATTTTTTATAGGCCAGCCCTCCGTATTATTACCAATGGATTTCCTCATGGAGTTTGACATGTTATTAGTATAAATTTATGTCCCATTCAGTTGTATTCCCTCACGGAGTACTATTATATTTTTGACATGTTATTAGTAGATTAGTAGGATTGAAAGATGTATCATTGGTTACGAAATAGGCAGTAGTATCAATAGTATGTACTTAGTAGTGTATATATACCACCAGTTAGTCAGTTACTGAATTTGAACAAGCACATTGCGTATTTGTTTAAACTTTGAGGTTCTGGTAACATAAGACTTAGACTAATCATTATTGACATTATACAATATACTCCGTATTAAATTAATAGTCGCAGCATTTTGTTTAGTATTGGTCAGCGATTATATTCTCTATACCTACGCGGTTTCTTACTGCATACCTTGACTTTATGTGGTGATTATTGTCAATCACCATTAATGTTACTTGATCTTGTTCGATGGACTTCGGGATTGCCAAAATGGTCTCAGATAATGGACATGAGTTGCACTTTCGTCCCCAATAATGACAATCACCATTAATTATTACACTTTGATCTCCAAACTAACGTCTCTATCTAAATTTAATGGAAAAATTGGTTAATGGCTTTAATTCTTTTCAATTTACATTTTTAATCTTCAAGACGAAATTTGGATATTAAATGGTCCCGAATGATACTGAATCTGGTACGTCCACAATGGTCCTGAGGTTGAGTTGTTACGTCCACAATGCTCCCCAATGATACTGAATCTGGTAATAGCTTTAATTCTTTTCAATTTACATTTTTAATCTTTAAGACGAAATTTGGATATTAAATATAATTATTTATAAAACATATTTCAAACTAAATAAAATAATTCATGGTCAAATCTTCATTTTTAAAAATATAAATATCAATTAAAATAAATCCAATTTTTAATCAAGTCCATGTAACAACTCAACCTCTTATAATAACTCGGGATGAAACATGCACAAGGGATTCAAACAAGAGATATATACCAAGCTAGTCAGAGGCTCGGATCATGAAACAAATCTTATAATATATTTTAGGACAACAGGTTTCAAAGTTTTCAAATAGTTCAACGATTAAAAAATGATGAAAAACTCATATCAAAACCCCAAATGATATTCAACTAATTAATAATAGTAAGCTTAGCTTAACAATGACATCAAACTAATAAAATACCTTTCTGGGTTGTGTTTGGGCTGTATAACCGTGTAAGCTGACAATACACGTCGAAAGAGCGAACGAAGAATTTGGTCATGGTCCAAGATTTGTTCATCTTATTGTTTAAAGTAACGTAAATTAATAAATTATTAGTACATCACTCTTGACATTTGCTGGGAATGATGGAGGAAAATAAATAACATGTCAACTATTGGCTTTTATATATATATATACCACCTTTACTCCTAAAAGATTATTTTATAATGTAATTTTTAATTATAAAAAAATATGAGAATTTATTTATTAGGATAGTGTATTGATGATTGAGTAATTAAGAAATTCCCATTCCACGACGCCACATTTATTAGATTAATTAGGTTTAACTTAGTACTTCTATAAATAAGACATAATATTATATTTCATATTCAAGCAATTGATATTCAGTTCAATATATTATTTTATATTACTCTATCATTCTCTACATAACTTTAATTGATATACATAATTTTCAGTTAGAGTCATAATTATTATCATGTTACATTGTTACTTACTAGTAAAGTACATTAAAAGTAAGTATAGATATCCCATATTATATTTTTCGCTATTTGAGTTCATCAAAATTTAATAATTTGATCATTCAATTTTAATTGGTCAAATTTTTGTTTTTTTTAATATAAAATGGAGTATTTAAAGAAGTCGAAGTTACGGTTCATTAAGATTTTATTCATTAATGGTTCATTAATAATCAAAAATACAAATTATACCATTTTTTGATATATATATTTTTACGGTACATTTTAGGTAATATGTACCATTTTCTCTCTCAATAAAAAAATCATTAATGTCACCATATAAGCATATTTTAACTTTTGGCAAATTGCACTAACTTGTTTAATTAATTTTGGTACACATTTTAATTAAGTGAATAAAATAATTTTGCACATTTTTTTTGAATTTTTCACTTATACCATCTTAGATGATACATTTTAGTAATGCGTAATTCATTTTATACTAAATTTCGCATAGTCAAGATATTAATTTAACATTAACGAATCAGACACACCTAAATCAGAACCGACTAACCGTTTCTTTTAAAGAAGGTATATGATGTTAGTGTGTAAAGAGGTAGTCAAAAAAAAAAATGCGGCAGGCAAACTAAGTAAACTACTACTACTACTAAAAGTTAATAAGTCTGACGGGAACCGTTACCTACGCCTAATATAAAAGATAAAAAAAATATGGATGCGTTCAAATTAGCAACGTTATCAAAAGTATTACTCCTCCAAGTAGTAATAAGAGTATGCAAAGTAAACTTGTGATTGTAATGTCACAATGTTATGTCCAGTGAACTTGTAAGTGTATTAACCATGAGATGATAATATATATCATCATATTTTATAATAATGTTCATATTATAATAATGGATTATTATAACTTTTGCGAGATTACGTAATTTATGATAGATGCTCATCTCATCATTTGAATATATATATATATGTAGACTTTTGTTGATTTAATAATGGAATAATAGGATCAATTGGCTAGGGCAAAAGTACCAAGCCTTTCATATCATCGTGAACATGTAATAAGAGTTTATGAAATTGATTCATTGGTCCTCTTCAGGAAAAAAAACACATGATTGCCATGAAGTATTAACATTTCCTCTTTGAATGGTCTATCTTCGACTATATTTTCATCAAAATAACAGTGAAATTTGAATTGACTAATATTATTTAATAAATAAACAATAAATCATGACAAATTGCTATATAGATAATAGTAATGAAGAAATGAAGAATGATTGAATGGAATGGTGACGACACATGACAAATAATGAGTAATGATATGGTGAGGGGTTTCTCAAAGAAGAACCTGGTGGTAAGTATTTAGTTTATATTCAAGAACTATTGTGTTTTAGGTTACAGTTACACATTGATCAAATTACTTATTTGAGCTTCTGAATGCACTTTAGATAACACAAACTCCAAGCTTAAGGGGTAGAACCACCAAGGATAAGTTGGAATGTTGGATAGCTTATATATAATAATCAAGTGATGTATGTGAAAAAGTTTGATCAAATTTCAACTTTTTTTTAATGAAAGTAGATTAAATAAAATAGTAAAAGTATATTAATAGGGAGGTATAAGTTGACATTATGAAATAAATTGAAAAAGTGTAATTAATCACGGCATCACTGTCATACATAACTGCCAACAATTTTAAGACCTGACTTCAATTGAAAGTAAATTAGCCAAAGTAAAAACACAACAATCCAGAATCAATTCCGGCCAAGTAACAGCACCTACGCCTAAAGCAACCTACCCCATGAAGGATTCTACTATGATAGAATTACAAATAAGGACCCTGCTTTTAAATGCACTCTCATTTTTCTACACCCTATTCTACTCCTATTTGAATGTATAAAGTCCGTGCTCCCCTAACTTCAATACTCCTATCCCCCACTACACACTACCATCTCTAGTATAAAGCCTACTATGTGTCTAACAATTAAAAAGCAAAATTATCGTGAATAATGTATTAACAAATAGCTTGTACAATCTAAGGGAGTTTATGTATTCACTCCGCATATCTACTCTGCAAAATAAAATAAAACTCTCAAAGCTCGTTTGCTCTATAAAATACTAAATGTAAATCTCTTATTATTTCAATCATCTCTCTCACATTAGAGGTCTTTATATAGTGTAGGCACAAACAAGTTTATAGTAAAAACTACCATAAACAAAACTTTCATCTTGTAAATACAATAAATGCAATCGGTCCTTTTTTCCTTCTTTATTTTAGACGTGTGTATCTTCTAGTTTGATCACCAAGTAATGCCTTTTTCATTAACCAAATCATATCTACCGAGATCTTCTTTATAAATGAAAACAAAATCTTCTTCGAAAGATACACTCCGCCTCTAGTCAAGCACCAAACTATAATGAGACAAGCTATCCGATTCAAACACTTCTGACGAACATTCATGCACTAACATAGATGACTATAATTTATTATTGATATTCAATGATATATTCTTCATCAAATATTATATAATGTATACGAAAATATTTATGTTAAAAGCTAAAACAAATTCAAAATTTGACAAGTTTTTAGTTATCGTAGCTTACACCATAAGTACTTCATTTGCTTTCTTGATATAGAAATGTAAGGGTAAAAAATCAGCTGTTACTATAGACCATCTCCAACAATAACTCAAGATTTAAACCCTTTCTTCTTTCACATCGATTTTTTCTTTTTTCTTTTTATTCATTAACACCCCAATGCCTGTACGCATAGTAAATGAGGTTCAAAGCGGGTCGCTTTGTTACCGACACGTTAGTCCGCTTCGGCCTGGGTCCAAGCCCGTTAGGCCCACGCTCGCTGGTTGGCCCATTACTAACGGGTGGGGCGGGTCGGTAGTTTAGCCAAAATGTTCATTCCGCACACGCTCGCTAATGGATTCAGCTGACGGTTCGAATCACGCTTCGCACACCTCGACAGTTCGTTAACGCATGGACGTCCGCTAATTAAACCGGACGTCCGGTACATAGCCTTAAGTTGGATTCACTCGCCTTATTGGGCCGGATGTCCATGGTTCAACCGACCTCGACGCCTAGTAACTAGTCTTTATTCATCGAGTGAAGATAAGTTTATATTAGCGAACTTCCGCTTGGACTAATCGGACGTCCGGTTCACAAAAACTAGCTGCTTTTTTTTCCTCCTATAAATAAAGAATCACTATTTTCTTTCATTCCTCACATCAAATATCATTATTGGTTCATTTTTTTTGGATAATATATATGTTCAAATTGACATTATTCCATCTTGGAGAACAAGTTAGTTGATCAAGAATTTCAAAGAAATTAGCATCATCATCTTCCTTCGATTAAGTTGCATTGGATATTGATACAGTCATTCCATCTTATTACTTTTATTATATTACTTAGTTACTTGATAAAATCTTGTTAGTATTGCAAGTTATTTATTATTCTCTCTATTAAGTTGTAATAATTTATTATTCTCTCTATTGGTGACCATTGAAATTAAAGTTTGTTTTGGGAATTTCCGTTTAATTTCACATTTAGATATTGTGTTTTTGACGTATGTGGTTTGTTTTTTATTTGCAATAGTGTAAAAATGTGTGACTTGTGAGGAATAAACTGTTATACGAAACATGACATTCGGTGGACCGAGCAAGATTCGAGTCCACTTCTAAGACACCAACTACCGGGCCAAAGGGAGTGGGCCTCAATATTCTCCTGCGCGCCGTCCGCTCGTCACACTCAGTTAAGTCATGGTTCGGGTGGACATGGATGCGGCATTCGCTTCCTAAGTACTTAACAAACGCCAAGTGTCGGCCCGCTCACTCTCATAACCACGCCTACCAATGCTGCACTGCTGTCACACCAACTGCATTCATATTTTTCACATTCTCTTTCATCAACATCACTTAATTTAGATTTTTTCAGATCCAAAAAATACAAACTCGCCTCTATTTATAGATCTCAAAATAAAAATATGGCGATAACTTTTCAAAGAACGGGTTCTAGTTAAGATTTAGACGCCTTAAGGCATTTAATAATTAGTAAAAAATTATAAAGTAAATTAGCATGGAAATGTCTTCCTGCTGCATCAAATCATGGAGATATCTTCCTCGCCGTATCAAATAACTCTCATTAACGCCTACCTACTACACTCTCGATATTACTAATGATCTTGGGAAATATAGATCATGCATATTTCATCACAAATACTGTATTTCAAATCAGAGTTTAAGTTTGTGAACCAAAATGGTCGAGTTAGGTTATTATTAGTGGCGCACTAGATTTTTATATGTTTTATGATTATTTGATATCATACTTCAGGAAGAAAATATAAAAATTTAGGAGGGCTTAACAATATAATTTTAAAGTTAATAACTATAATTTTAAAAAAATACTTATTAAAATTAAAATTTTAAAATTCTGTGAAATACGAAGCCCACGCCTAGGTTAGTTAGGTTACTCTACTTGTTATTATTAGACTACAAATTATAAATGTAAAAGTCTCCTCTATTCAACTTGGTGATAAAAGAAATTTCGTTTTTCTCTCCAAGTTCTGCAAAAGTCTCCTCTATACAACTTGGTGATAAAACAATTTTCCCTTTTCTCTCCAAGTTCCGTTCTTTTGTTACACAAGTAGAGTAAAGCAAAGATGCAATTTTAATGCAATACATCATCCTTGAAGATTCAGAATCTGAAATGAAGTGAAAACTTTTTATTATATCCGAATGAAAGGATAAAAGGCCAAGACGTACAACTTCGGTGCTTATTTGCTCCATGTTATGCCAGTCTCTTGCTATCAAATGATTGAACAATCGGAGCAATTTACTTTCGATACTTAGTAAGTGTTTCGTAGTTGAAAAATGAAAAGATAATAAATACTTAATAATTTACGTAGTACTGTACTACTTACCAAACATTATTCTATAATAACAAAATGATATTCTAAACTGAGGGAGGGGAGGGGGGTGTGGAAAGGCAACGTATAGAAGAAATCTTTCCTCAGCTTACACGCCGCATAATGAAATATTTCTCAGAAGCTTATAAAACATTCTAATAAAAGACCAAGAGCCTCTTTGTTTGATCCATATGAATGATAACATAGTTTTGTTTTATTGGATTGTCCCAAAACTTACGCTCTTCTTGGAATACTAACACACTAAGATGTCCTTAAAGTGTTTAATTTGTGATACAATTGTACAAACTGCTAAACAATTAACTAACCTTGTTGTATCTGCCAACCATCGATTACTGCTAAGAACATACTATAAATAACATCTACAGCTCATAAACCATATTTGGCATATAATGTTACTCTTTGATATGTACAAACTATTCAACAAGACAACAAAGTCCCTTTTCTTGTCCTCAATGAATGACTATTTTCTTGTCCATCCATAACTTCTATAAAACCAAATGTTTCCCCAACGGCTCTTTCTCACTAGCAAGATATTGTGGTAGAGACAATGGCTTCACTCTCCTACCTCGCCTGCCCAACGCTAAGGTGCTCATCGACAAATAATGGTAATGAACCCAACAAACAGGGCTTAAATAGCATCAATGTGAATGGATTGCGTAGTTTTCCAGCTGTTAATGGTGTGGCAGCCGCATATGTTGCTGCTGTTGAGAATGCATATGTTGCAAAACCTCAGATTAGGCAAAACATTCCTACTCGGAAGCAGCGTGTTGACCCTTTTCGACAAGGGCTAATGATCTTCGATGGAGTTGGATATAGGCAGACTGTGGTGATACGTTCTTATGAAGTTGGCCCTGATAAGACTGCAACGATTGAAAGCATCCTCAACTTACTTCAGGTGACAAGCTTACTATCTTAGTGGCTTCCTTCTTGCGTTCGCTTTTATAGCCAATCATGCAGAATTATAAGGCCCTGTTAAAATGCAGGAAACAGCATTAAACCATGTTTGGATGTCAGGGCTGCTTGGAGATGGATTTGGTGCTACTCATGGAATGATGAAAAACAACCTCATATGGGTCGTTTCCAGGATGCAACTACAAGTTGATCATTATCCAATATGGTATTATTCTAACCACAAAGGAGTTCTATTCCTTTTCCTGTTTTCGAAAATGTGCATAACAAACATCGGTAGCTTATAGAATCGAACAAAATACTGAAAGGGACTGAAATATGGAAACTGAAACAAGTAGAAAATTCTATAGAGCAATAATTGGAACCTGAAAATGCTAAGGTCATTAGATCTCCATCCCACAATCGTTTTTCATTAAAAAACAGAACTTGTCATTCCAGGGGTGAGATCATGGAAATAGACACATGGGTTGGAGCATCAGGGAAGAATGGAATGCGGAGGGATTGGCAATTGCATAGCCAGGCCACCGGCATTGTATTCGCTCGTGCAACCAGGTATTTTTCAGGTCCCTCTGATTGAAGTTATGCAAAATAGATTATAATGCTAATAAATCAATCATAAATCAGCACATGGGTGATGATGAACAAACAAACAAGGCGCCTTTCCAAGATGCCTGATGAGGTTAGAGCGGAGTTATCCCCATGGTTCATTGACAAAGAAGCAATACAAGAAGATTCTTTGGAGAAGATAGAGAAATTGGATGATAATGCAACATATAAGAACTCAGACATGAAGGTAAGTTCAAGTTGACAAATATTAACAACTAAGAAGTGACGACGATTTTCAACGAATGTGACAAAATTTAATGTTATTCTTGTCAGCCCAAGCGAAGCGATTTGGACATGAACCACCATGTAAACAATGTGAAGTATGTCAAATGGATGGTTGAGGTAAAAGTGTAAAACTGAACAACTAGTCCTTAATTTCTTATCTTGACCAAGACCAACTATCAAATAAATGTCACTAAAACTCAAATTTTAATGATTTTTTTTGTCAGACAATTCCTGATCAATTCTTGGAGAATCACCAACTGAGTAGTATCATACTCGAATATAGACGAGAATGTGGGAGTGCAGATCTTGTTCAATCCCTTTGCGAACCAAACAAAGGAGTTCAAGAAATCGAATATCAGCCTGGTACTAACCTCAGTAGTCCGCTCAATGGATTTTCGTTGGTCCCAGGCGCCCCTAAAAGCCATGGCTCGTTGGAACTTTTGCATCCAGGGCCAGTTAGCCATACACATCTGCTCAAAATAAAAGGTCAGACGAAAAACGAAGAAATTGTTCGAGGGAAGACATCATGGAAGAGAAAGATTGGTTCCATTCCATTTTCAACATAGACAGTGATGGATCACGGAAGCACAATTTAGCACATAAGTTTTGTCCATGGGATTATCTTTTCTCAAACATTTTGCGCAAGGAGGAAGATTGTATCCTCAAATAAGTTCAGAATTTAGCAACTACCCTTCATCCAGATTACATAGACCGACAACGTGGATCAATTCGTTAATCAAAATGTACAATAATGAGAAGCATGAAGCTCACCTATAGTAAAATGATTATTTATTTAAATTACCATTACTTTTAATATTATTTATAACGATGAGGCCCTAATCGAACTCCTTTTAAATGTAATAAATCTAATCGATTTAAAAATTAATAATAATAAATAAATTATTTCTAGAAACATTACTAGAGTAAAAATGTCTCTATTTCGTCTAGTAATGAAAATCATAACGAATACCATTAGAATTATTCATTAGAAGCTAGTTTGCATTGTAACGTTACCCCGGGTGTAACGTACCACCCCGAACTCCGGATCGGTCGTGTTATATGATGTGCCATAAGATTTTGTTTACCCCTTAATAATTATAATCCGCTACAAATCGTGGGCTACAATTGTCAATAGGACTCCTTACAGGACTACAATCAACTGGACTACAAACAACTGGACTCTCAATAATCTTGGTCAATCTTGTTGATATGGTTCTTTTGAAATTGTTCTAGAGTCGCTCCTTCCGATCCGCACAAGGCCAGTCACAGTTGGAGTGAAGATCACGTTGGTCCTGAACTCGATTCCGCCGTCGTGAGCCTGAAAGCCGCACGGCGCGATCACGCATATTCCGACGATCAAGTAGTTTTGGGAAGATAGTGATCAGACTAGAATATGTAAGAAATGTACTAGTAGTTATGAATTTGGAATTGGGCAGAAAGGCATTGGAATGAGTAGATTTATAGGCAAGATAATGGAAGTTGTCAGCTGTACCATGTAATTGCCCACTATTAAGTGATCTTATCAACCCTAACTTCATGGAAACCTTATCCATCATCGGAGCCCAAGTAACGGGTCATACTCATTCAAACTATATATATAATTGCCCTCCGACGGGAGGTTATCTAAGAAGGAGATATAGCAAGCCCCTTGCGGATGAAAAAAAAATCGTTAATTGATAAGCCCTCAAATAAGTACCGCATGTTGGGAGGAGAACAGTTTTGTTTGATAAGTATCGCGATGACAAGTGAGCGCCGAAGTTTCAAGGGTTCATTAAAATGTACTGATTCCATCACTGGATGCATCTTTCCATATACACGCAGTGTCCGCATTCCCTCGTGATCGTGATTCGAATTCTCCGGGCGCAAGCCCTATAAAAGCGTACTTTCTTCTCATAAATTGTGACTTTCTTTTCACCTTCCTCTCTTTCTACAACCTGCTCATCTTCGCCCTCGCTTCCTCGCAATTTTGTGATCTCTCGCCATTTTATTCCCACGGTTTTTCCTTCTCGCCGGCCCCTTCATCTTTTATTTCGTGTAACTCAAGCGATATTTTCATGCCCCTGGATAAGTTCATGAATGAGTGTATCGCCGCAATGCCCACCTTCCAAGTATTGGAGCATGGTTTTGCTTTGATTTTGTCTCAGCGGTTGAAGTTAGCGATGGTCGTTGTAATAATCTTTTGGTAGGGATCAGACAGAATTGTTCATGGAGGGTTTTATCTGTTTTAATTTCTCAATGCCCCTTCATATTCTCTTGAATCTGTTACTGAATTGGTTCGAAATTTGTTTAAGGTTTTCTGAAATAGGTGTTGTGAGTATCGTTTATGCGGTGTTTGTTGAAGATGAACAGTCGAATGTCCCCAATTTTGAATGTTCTTGGACCCTTTTTTATTTTCCCCAAAATGTCTGTATTTTGGTCTGTGATTTATTGTAATTCCACGTTCCTTGTTTAATCCGCTGTTTTATGTGAAGTCAGATAATGCCTAGCGGTTCTAATTAGAAACTTCCACATCCGCTTCAACAAGAGCATGCTCCTCAAGACTGACTCTATCACGGTAATAGATCCCAAACCCTACCTTTGCTGGATTATACACCTATCGTAAAGCGTAGTTTACTATCAAGCGATTTACATTTCTCCCAAGATCATGATCCTTTTAACCTAGCTTATTCCCAGACGGAAGCTTTGGATGTGGCGAGTCGGTTGAACGAGGGTATTATGGGTGGCGACCCGCAGGATGCCGAGGTGATTTCCCGCCGAACTCCGCTGACTCTGCTCATTATCCCCCACCACTACGGGATCATCCCAAGCTCAGACTACTCCTCAGCCTTCCCCGGACCGGCTGATTCCCGCTTAAGTCATGCCATTAAGTGTGCGTTTGCTGGACACTCCCACCGTTATCCGCCATGATTTCCTTAACACCGTAGAGTTCTCAAACGAAGCATCTAGATACTTAGCAAGATTTTCTATTTCCCCCATTCGTAGAAATGCGGTTTCCCGGGGTGGATCGCTTCCGAACCCCCTGCTGATCCATCGTGTAGTGAGGGTCCTTTAGCCCCGGATGGACCGCCATGTACATAGAGTCTCCGTCTTATGGAGCCCGCTTCCTTTTGTCCTTCATAGATGAAGTTATCACGGCGGTTAATCGCGCCTCTGTGGCAATTCGCCTCAAGCGGATGGCTATCGATTACCATCTTTATAATGATTTGTAGGATGGTTGACATAACCCCACACTTCCTTTATTTTTCAATTTGCACACCACCTCCCATTCTAGGCCGCTACTATTCCTATCCGCCTCAAGGAAAAACATTTTCATGGGATTCCGTCGAGGAAAGTCTCTGAAACTAGATGGCATTCCAAATGGCGTTTCGTGAGGCGGTATGGGCGACGCGGTTCACAAGCAGATGGACCCTTACTGAGGGAAGCAAAGCACCCTAAGTTCAGGAAACCGCCTAATCAAGGGGCCCATATTGCCACTCAAGGGTTTTTGACCGACCTCTCCATTATAAAGTATTCTGCGAGGAAGGTGTCTTCGATTCGCTGGCTCGACGCCCAACGAAGTTCGACCGATCCGTTGTGCCTCCCGTCAATGTGGGATATAGCCTTTTTAATATTATGTTTATGTATTGGATTTCTGCCCCTCATGACCTAACTTTTATTTTCTTACGTATCAGACGGCCGGCCTTTATCGCCATGAGCCCAAGGACGCACTTCTCTACTATGACTTGCAACCGCAGACCTCTTTTTAGGCGGGTTTCAGTCAAGAAGGTATCTACGGCCCCACTGACCACCGCCTCTCACTCCACGGTTACCCCCCTTTCATCATTTAGCCATGAAAAGGCCTGGCTGGACACTCGCCTCCTCTGCTCTCGGCACCGTGGGTCCATATAGCCCACAAGAAAAAGCCAAGGTCTCAAATTCTAGACCGCCGAGGATCCTCCCCGCTCATCACCCCAAGAAGTGGAAGTCCCTAGGAGGACTCGGGCCTCCACCCCTACACTTCTGAATCGCTAATGAGGAGTATTGTCGACTCAAATTTCCCCCAAGTGACCACGGGTATCTGGGACCTAATTTCGAACCGCTTTATACCGTCTCCGGCGTGGTTCCAAATTAATGAGGAATCCACATTATGGAAGAAGAAAAGATGCTTCGTGCTTTATCCTTTTGTTGGCCGGAGCGACTGTGTTGGTATTATGACGCGATCCGCGACCCCTTGGAGATTCACGGGGCCATGGCTCGCCACTTAATCAAGGTACTTTCCTGAATCCCTCCCCTATCCTTGTTTACATGTGTATGCATCCCCTCTTGACAACCCTGTTCTTGTAGGCTCTGAATGCAAGCCACGCTTTTAGCCCTGTAGGTAGATCGGCTCAACGATGCTGGGGCTTCAAGGAAAGAGAGCTCTTTAATTCTGTGTCAAAGAACTCCATAAGCGAGAATTGTAGGCCGGAACCGATGTCGCTCTTTTTAGCCACTTCGGAGAAGAGGAAGACGCAAGATCAAACCTCCGTGAGACGAAGCATGACCTTCTTCATGCCTCGGTTTACCGGGGACAGGGTGAGAATTTTGACCTTCACAACAAGTCAAGGATTCCACTTCTTAATAGAGCACGGGATCATGGATAAACAACTACATCAAGCATATCGGCATATTCTTTGTTCGGGCGCGTGGCCACATATCTGCCAATGTTAATCAAGTAATAGAATCTATTCCCACCCCCAACCGCCTCCTTTCCGCCCCGACTCGCTCTTCAAGCTCTTTGTGAACGGACGATGGTCCTGACTGTTCTAGAAGTGTTTGCAAAGCTTGCATGTCGACTAGGCGACCAGACGACTACCCCCTACGAGATACTAACACCAAGGCTCGAGGTTGTATGCCCGATAAGATGGGAGTAGTCCGGTCTTTAGTGTATCAGGGAAGCTGAACTTTCCTTACTTTAGGGCAGTATAGCACATTCTACTTTCACTTGTTAGGTCAACTCAACTACTCCATGACCAAGCGAATAAGAGAGAAAGTGAGGCTGAGCAAAGATCTAAGGCTGCAGAGGAGGCTCTTCCAGGGCGGATTGAGAGGGCCATAGATGAGTATCAACGATCCGAGGAGTTCCGATGAAAGCTGTGTGTGAGTGCGGCTTACTACTGGTGGTCGCCCTTACCAAGACATACAAAGATGTCAATCCTGCCATCGTGGTGAACTATGAAGAGTTCATCCAAGGATATGATCATGCCTGGTTCAGACCTCTCGACCTCTCCGCTTCCTTACCTGCACGAAGAAAAGGAAACCTGCCTTCCCGAACTGATAATGACGCCTCAGCCTAGTAGCTCAGAAACTTACTTTTAATGTACTTTTAATGTACCTGCTACAATTATTTCCGGAATATTTGTTTTAGCTTGTGACTCGTTCATAACAATGACTTGCTTAATTCGTTGTATGTGATATTGCTTAATTTTTTGCAATATCT
This sequence comes from Lithospermum erythrorhizon, assembly GCA_019722365.1. Classification (NCBI taxonomy): domain Eukaryota; kingdom Viridiplantae; phylum Streptophyta; class Magnoliopsida; order Boraginales; family Boraginaceae; genus Lithospermum; species Lithospermum erythrorhizon. Next base: position 62,159 of record JADFUC010002116.1, on the reverse strand, counting down.
TTATTGTCCGCCATTTGTTATGCTTTGATTTAAGTCGTACTTATGTTCCTTGCCCTCTGGCAATGGGTCTCATGAAGCGGTTTTGGCCCCGGCCGATAGGTTTATCTGGTGTACCATTAGTCGTTGAATTAGCCTTTTGGTTTATATCGATAAAAGCCTATTTTCTGCTTTTAGTCGCTTACTAGCGATCGCTGCTTTTTATTTGATGACCAACGAATGATCATTGCTGGTCTTAGTGTATGTAAATGCACTTATGCTTTATGGACAATAAGTACAACAGACACAGAAAGCATTTTGTTGGAAAGTTACGCAATCTCTTTGCTCATAGCAAAAATAAACAAATGCAAACTAAGATCGAATAAATGTATAATAAACGAATTACTTAAAAACATACACGATATAATTCATACACGCATTTAATACGAGAGTACTTGCAAACGCAAATAAAAATGATGAATTATCAATCTTCCGAATCCTCCGTTAAATCCTCAAAGACCAAGGCTTAAATGCCTCTAGTTAGTCCACACCAAGAGTTTTGACCACCCGATTGGACTTTGGCAGAATCTACGAGCAATTGAATGAAGAATTCGAGTCAAAAACTTTGACTCAAAAACCCAAAGTGGAGTAGGAGGCGGTGGCCGAATGTGGCTAGAGATGATTTAAAATGAAATTTTAGGTTTTTCTATATCATCTTTCCCTTATATAGTCCCTTTTGGTTTTGGTCGTATACTGACCTGCTGATAGTCAGCTAACTCTGCAGTTCGGTCAACCAATCCTATTACTAAACGAAAAGAATTTAACAAGTTACTAATAAGTTTCCTCATAAACCATCAATTAAAATAGCAATTTAATTGATTCGGTTTTGTCCAATTTGTATTTCACATTATCAATGTAAAACTCTTTGGTATCCGATTTCAATCAACTCCCAATTTAACAATCTCGATTTAATTCCATACATGAAATATAACTCAACGCTATTGTATGTTTGTGACATCAAGCCTCGATAATATTAGCCGATAATAATATAATTGACCATTATGATTATTATATCGGGTTATGTAATACGGTATCAAGAATCGGGCATAACCCCCGATATTATCAGTGGAGTTCCATTTTTAGTAATTTGTAATTACTATTTATTGAACACTTAGTTTGAGTAATCTCATTTAACTAAAACTAGTAAATGAATTGTTACAATAATTATCGCAACGGGCATAATTATAGAAATCAAAAAATGTTCGATTTCCACCGCTTCCGCAGATAATACTTTATGGATTAGCATGCCTTCAGATTGTCAGCTGCCTCCGCATAATTTCAACAAGTCACGCAAAAGGTAAACCGGCTTTATTAACGGGTTTGCTCTATAAAAGAGTGACTAGCTCTAGGGCGGGAAGGCATGACCCCCTCTGACGACACACACACATTCCGCGATAATTTAGAAGCCGCACGCCATGAACCGCTTGGCCATCTAGTCCTCTAGTCCATAAGTGTTTGGTCCCACAACTCTTCACCGACATAGCGGTCCTTCCCCATTTAGGGATTAATTTGCTTTTGCTCTTTGGCTACCTGGCCGAACACTACCGCAACACTAAGTCCCCAGAGTGAAACTGGCGATTTTTAACCCTCCTATTGTAGGTCCTAGCCATTAGTTGTTTATACTTAGGGTTTTATAGAGAGCCTCATCTCTCAATTCGTCTACGAAATTGAGATACTCTTTTAGCCGCTGGTCATTATTCTCTTCTTCAAACTCACTCGGCTATAAAAGTAAACCAACTTACCGGCAAACCGCTTTGTTCCATAGACTGAAGCAAATGGAGCCTCGTTGCTTGATTGGGGGTGATTGTAGCGACTATAAATACGCTTGGTAGCTTTTCAATCCAACTTCCCCGCCTCTTTCCACTTTGGGAGGCGTTCTTTTATGCCCTTAAATATTATGCGGTTCATGACTTCAACCTGTCCGTTCGCTTGAGGGTAGTAAACTGGAGCGAACCTATGCTCTATTCCAAACTTTCCACAGAAACTGGGCTAATACTGTCTCCTCAAATCGGGAACATTACCAGACACTCAATATTCTTGGGATTCCAAACCGCGTTAGAATGTTTTTCCATAGGAATTGAACCACTTCCTCACTTCTTGTTTTCTTGAGGGGTACCGCCTCTCCACCCACTTACTTCAAAGTAGCGTCAACCGGCCAATGGTGAACTCAGCCCTCTTTGGGATTCGCGCTCCTAAATCCAAGTCTATCCCCCACATAGCAAAAGGAACGGGGCTTACCACCGCGTAAGTGTTGTGCCGGGTACTGGCGGGCATTTCCCATCCGCCGACAAGCATCACACTTCTTCACATGGGCAAATGTATCTTTAATCAAGATAGCAAGAATATCCTCGGGGCCGAGTGGTCTCTGGATACAAAGACCGTCACGATATGACTTCCACAATTACCCTTCATGTATTTCTCGCTTAACACCAGAGTATTTCGGGCCGGGCCACGCAGTTAAGAAAGCTGTCCATCCTATGACTTCCTATACAACTCTCCTAGATACATTCGTACTTAAAACTTCGATTTTGCATCTTTATGGCTTCCATACAATCTTCTCGGGTAACACTCCATCGCCGAGATATTTAATTATTTGATCCTCCAATCTCAGACCGAAGTCACCACCCTCTTGGTAAATTTCTTCTTTGTAAGCAAAGCTGATCACCGATTTCCACGTGATACCCCTTCCGTAACTCACTATGAGGGGCGGTAGCGAAGCCTAGACAAGTTGATCCGCTTTTTTCATTCTCTGGATATGCTCAAGAGAATTCTTTAAACTCTGGGACACTCGTATCATGGTACGGTATTTTACCGCACTTCATTTTACCCCATAAGATCCCCCCGAATTTGATCTATCACTAATTTTGAGTCTCTTTAACAAATGTCTTCTATCCACATGGACTTGACCAAATTTTAATCCGAGTATCATTGCCTCATATTCTGCTTCGTTATTGGTAGCAGGGAAACTAAACCGCAAGGCGTACTCCATGGTCTCTTCTTGCGGTCCCAAAATAAGCACCCCAACACCCGCTCCCTGGTCATTGCGAGCCCCATCCACAAATAATGTCCAATCAGGTTTAGTTTGACTTGTCCCCACTGTATCCTGTCCTTCTATGACTGGTAGGACTCGAGCGGTGCATTCGGTTATAAAATCCGCTTAATGCTAAGCTTTATGTTGCTCTGAACATAAGATATTTCAAATTCGCTCAACTCTATTGCCCAGGTTATCAATTGTCCTGATAATGCAGGACTGGATAGCACCCGCTTTAAGGGTTGATCTGTCACTACTTGTATTGGGTGTGACTCGAAATAGGCCTTCAACTTCCTAGCTGAGATTATCAAGGCAAAGTCGCCTATCTATGACGGATATCTTTATTCTCAGATCTCTAAAGACACGGCTAACATAGTATATCGATTTTTGGACCTTTTCACTTCCCTATCAACACGCTTAGTAATCGCAACATCGTAAATGGCCAAGTATATTTGGCAATAGCTTCCGTGTTCGGTCGTGATAACAATCGGGAGATCCTGGGCAATTTTTAACTCCTCAAACGCCCATGCAATATTCATCCCATACAAAATTTCTCTCTTGACACGCTGCCTAGACAAGCTTTGTTCGTATTAGTAAAATCGCGACACATCCGCCTACTTATTGTTGGGTTTCTTGACCAACACCACATTAAATTTACCCAAACAACAGGGACCTTCAACTCATATATGGTTTGCGCTTTCAATGTGGCTTTCGCTTCCTCGCCCCCGTGTTCTTTCATCATCAACAACCTTTTCTTTTGTTTCGACAGGCGAAGTCCGAATCAATGTACACCCATGTAGGGCAGATTATTTGCCTCAAGTTCGTGTCCCGGCAACACATCCTCAAATTCTTTTATCAATGCTATCAACCTCTCCTGATGTTCCTTTCCCCAACTGAACCTATTCTCGAAAGTTCGCTCGTTTGTCTCTTTGAAAGGGACAACTATTACCTCCTCATGTGGCATGGCTCTCTTTTCACTCTTTTTCCTTTGGCAAGTTATCTTCCTCATTGACCTCACTCCTCACTTCGTTTATCTACATGTAACTTTCCCTAACCTACTTTCTTTCGTCACAGTCTTTTAGTCAATCGCGTACGTAAGCCTGCAACACCTTCTTGCTTTCTTTTGATCACCACAAACCTCCCCTATGCCCCCCGGGGTTGGGAATTTCATTGGTGACGAATTGCAAAACAATGGCCTTTAAAGCCGCATGGGCGACCTATAAGACCATCAGATGAGTGGATATTCAATGCTCCACATTATAAATTGAGCTTCCTGAATATGGTTACCTTTAATCCGATCCTATATGGATTTCATGAAATTTTAAGCATATATCAGTATGACTTATGAGCTTAAGCATATATTTAAGCTGCCTACTTAAAAAGATAATTTAGACTTTTCTCTCATTAATTAAATTAATTTGATGATTAAGAAAAGTTGATCCCCCATTTCCGCCTATGAATACGCTCTCAATCCCCAATCCCCCCAAAAAATCTTTCCATTCTACATCATTTTCACACTATTCTCCATTTGCTTCTAGAAAGTAGTCCCCAAAACCTAGAATCCCACATAACCCATTCTCACATTAAAATCCAATTCAGAATCCTCCAAAATCATAACCACCATAAACATCTTCAAGCTTCACTAACCACCTAAAAATTGAGTTGACACGTCTAAGAGAGACGACTTTTCAAGGTATGTCATCCATTGAGAACCATACCAAAGGTCGGGGAAGCGGAGGAATTAAGAATCAAGGTTAGTAATTATATTTTTTTTCTATATTTTATACACATGCATTATCATTAAGAAGTTCAATTTTTCATTTACAAACAAAATTAATTGTGTATTTGGTAAACTTCTTATATTTTTTTATGGAAAATTGAATTTATATATGATTTTGGAGTATTATGTGTTGAAGAATGATTTAAATTTAATTTTGGAATAGGAGCAATATGGTTTTTGACTCTTGTATAATTTAACATTGTTGGGTTATTGTTGATTTAGGTTTACCAAATTGTTGTTTATATTGGGTTATTCATGTTGAACATATTGATTAGTTTTTGTATTATTCATCATTCAGTGTGAAGTTCTTATATGATATTTAGTAATATTGATTGATTTATATTGCAAAACTTTGGTTTATTTCTTCCTACATTCTATTGCATAATTGCATCATTCATAAGTATTCTTCTTCTTTCTTTTTTCATATTAATGAGTGAAATTATTTGTTTCAATTACGTAATAGTTCTTTTTCTTATATATGTTAATCCAGTTTTGGTTTACAATAGTTATTGAAAAGAAAATAGAGTTGGTAAGGAATATATGTTAACCCTTATTAAGTCGGTTGGTTTTGATTGCTCTTAACAAGTGCAAATTTTACAAAAAACATAATTTATTATGATTTGTTGTTGTATCTAAGTTCAAATGATGTTGGTTTTGTAGGAGCGAAAGATCTTGACAAGCAGGCTTCGATGGGTTATATGGTATCAAAATAATTATCACGGTAGTGTCGTCGTGGGTTATGAGATCTTAATAATATAATTGCTACAGGCCACTAGTGGGTTATAGAATATCGATATAATTACCTCAAGTATAATACTTGTAGGTTATGAGTATCAATATATACATACACAATAACGCTAGTGGGTTATAATGTCAATATAATTACCACGACATTGACACTGGTGGGTTATGAGATTTTAATATAATTAGCACAACTAGAGGGTTATAGAGTATCAATATAGTTATCATTGTAATGACACTGATGGGTTATGATATTTCAATTTAATTACCACAATAATGTAATTGGAGGGTTATCGAGTATCAATATAATTACCCTGATTATATCATTGGTAAGTTATGAGGACATCGATATGATTAACAAGATAATAATAATGGTGGATTATGAGTATAAATATAGTTAGCACGGTAATGACATATTATGGGTAATCAATATAGTTACCATAACAATGGTGGTTTAGAATTGTTGCTAGCAATATAAAATGTCAAAAAGAAAGTGAAATAGGAAATTAAAATTGACAAAAAAATAAGAAAAGGAAACAAATAAATCTATCATCAATGCATAAAATAAAGGATTGAGGATTGATTCAATCCTAATGTAACCACTCATGCATTAATAATCATGCCATTAATAAAGCTAAAAATGCTGAACCGATTTGCTTATTAAATGTATACTAGAAAAAGGCTCGGTGGAACACGGGTTCCAAAATTTTACATTGGGTCACACGGCTCAAAATTTGATATTAGGCCACACGGTTGCTATGTGGACACACTCCAGCATTTCGAATAAAATGGTTCCAAACAAAAGTACTTAAATATTTAAATCTTTCACAAAAAAAAGTCCTAGAAAGAAAAATAAAATATAATAGCTAAAATATAATACCTAGCAAAGAGACACACTAGACTTCACTTTCAATAATATGAATTAGACAACTTACATAAGATATTTTGAATAATAGATTTTGCAGAGAAATGAAATTACATTAGCTTTATTTTCAAATCCAAACAGGGCTTCCTTCATCTGTTACCTATGTTTTCAAATAAAACTCAAGATTCAAAAAAAAAACTTCATTAAAAACTGGATAATTAAATAATAAAAAAATTAGTTTTTACGAAATAATTTAAAAAGATATACATATGAAAATCTACCGGGAAATTAAAATCATCGAACAAAAAAATATAAAGACTTCAATTTCGAATAATTGAAGTTTATTAAGATTCAAGCTAACAAAAGGGATAAACCTACAACCTTTAATATCTTAAATCCATTAGTGTTAGCGAAAATATCAAGTGGATGTCTATCCGTCAAGAAAGGGAGATGAATCGATTGGGAAGTTTATTGTAAAGGTTTGCCACAAGCTACTTATTTATCAAGAATTATCTCTACAAGTGGATATATATCGAAAGCCTATAACAAAAAGACTCATCAGACAGATTCTCTGCACATCAACAAAAGCAATAAAGTTATATCATTCTTCTTGCTTATTATTCTCTCTATGTATTTACTTTGTTCTTCGTTATATTTATAAAACTATCGAACGTGACGCTTCCAACCCGAGGTAATACTACACCTTTTAACTAAGTTTTATTTTTCATGAAATTAGTAGAATGAATAAATAAAATACAAGTATTAGCATGATGATCTGCCATTAGTGACTTGGGTTGAGTTTTAGTAGCAAAATATTATACACGAGTATATTATATCATATTTCTAAGTTAATCGTTCCTTCTGAAATTAAATTAAAAGGCAAATAAGATTTACCGTAAGATAAACGAATTTTCATGCAAGAAAGGTTCTAATCGAACAAACCCATTATTAAACATAGCTGAAGCCAAACAATTTATACGATAGAACTGTTGGAATAGTAACACATATATGGCCTTTTATAAAATATGAGTATGCTTCTGTTTAATTAGTTTGGTGTATATTTCCATTATTAGTATCGTAAGTCATCAGATTGAAGTGTTTATGCAAATTGTGAATTTATTTATTAATATAACGGAGTATGTTTTTTATTTCCTTATTGATTCACATATTATTTGATCTATCATATGATTAAATATTAAATTTATCGCCTGTAAGACAATCATTTAATACTTCTAAGCTCTCGAAGACTTATTAATTCAAAATCATTAGTTATATATCAAGTGCATCTTACTATGACAGCCATATAAATTAAGGGCTTTTTGAATATTTTTGAAGAATTTATCTCAATGTTCTCATTTTTTTGACAATGATATGAAATCATATGAATTCACTCATGAGACCCGAAGACTATATTATATAAATAATACATATTCAATTACATGGAATGGATTTTCAATTTGATTATCGCATATCGCTTTCTTCTAGGTTCTAAGTACTTAACGAATGAAATTGAACGAAAGTTTAGCATTAAAACTATAGTTGATTTAAATATGTATCTACTTCGAGTTCAAGATCGAAGTCTCGTGCATGCTGCACCTGATATACACCAAGTTTAATTGTATTACCTTGTTAGTCTTCAAGATAGCAAGAAAATGGTGGAATATACCAACATTATTTGACTTCTTCGAAAGACATAACAACACATGATTACATATTAATACATACAATAATATATACCCTCAAGTGATTAATCCTTTGAAGTAAACGAGTATACCATGGTATATATTTATAAAGCCGTTAACTTTTGTTTATATGTTGTATAATTCAACTCATATGTTGAAGTGACGAGAAAAAAAAAATTATTACTTGATAACAAGGGAAGAAAATGTTATCACAATATGAGGTAGTGTAAAAAAATTAATTGAATGTTCTAATAGAGCCAACATATCATATCTTGAAGGAATAATGAATTTCTTAATCATAGTTGGTATCATGGATAATACATGCTCCAAAGGCTTCCTCATAAGGAAAGATTTGGAGGCTTGCTACCCTTAGGTACACCTAATTTCTTCTTTGGGAACTTACCTCGTATATGATTTTCAATTTCCAATAGAATTGCCACCAACAAATACGGATAGCCGAGAAATAGGTCTTCAGATACTGCACCACTCATAACCTTCTAAAAGATAAGAAATGTTTTTTCTTATCTAATAACACAAAAAGCGAGTGTTATTATAATATCGTGCAGCAAAATTGACCAAATGCTCGGAAGAGATAACAGACAAGGCCTCAAAAAATATGTATTCAAGATGTACCATATTATTCTAAGTCCGGAAGGAATCTAAACAGCCAAAACATATGTCAATTATCTACCGCACAGACAAAGTGAAGGCTCCAAAGAGCTAATATTTGTCAAAAGTGTAGCAAAAATCAATTGAAGGTTGTGAAGAATATTATTATCCGAAGTAACAAACATGTTTGTATATCAAAATACACTTTTTGTCAAACCCGGTGCCTGGAATTGCGAGAAATTTTATTATTATTTGGCATAACCGTTAGACTATCCCGGTTGGGCTTACGACGAAAGAATAATTAAATATTTAATTGGAGACTCATTGAAGAGCCAATAAATTATTAAGTTTGAAGAATTTATGTGAGTTTCATAGTGTAAACTCCCCGCTGACTAAGTCATGTATATGTCAATTATTACGCAATACCCCAATTGATCATTGGGAAATTTTACCCTATGTAGTAACACTTGTTCGTATTATGCCAAATTATTATTAAACTCCCCAGAATAACCCGCTACTTAAAAAAAATTTAATTTTTTCGTCGGCGTGAACCCGGGATAAGATAATTAATTTCATGATAATATTATTTCGTAAATTTTTTTTTTGCCGAATTACATTTATAATTTAGTAGTGTTTGCCAGGAAGAATTTTATCTTTGAAATCGTCTGTGGAGATTTAGGTACGAGCAAGCGGAGAATTAACCTAAACCGAACGGGACCTCGAGAGGTTTTTTAAAATATCTGGTACGCTTTTATCTTCCACATCATCACAACACTTCATCATCTTCATTTTTTCCTTGTTTGCCGAAATTTATCCTCCTCTCTTTAAAAAAAATTCATTTTCCATTTCTTTCGATTGTCCAAACTCAAGATCGTCAGAGAATATCTTTCTCCCCATCATTCTCTCTTCGAGTTAAGCGTAAGAATTTCAAGTCTTTCGCGAGATATTTCTGGTTTTGACATAGTTGACTTTTCCATAATTGAATTTTATGATAAATTTTAGTTGGTTATGGGTTCGTGGACGATATAAGTGATGAATTCGTGATTTAGAGATCGTTGAGGACGCATGGTCGAGTTGACTTTTGTGTTGTCGGGTTGACTTTTATGTGATATTTTATAAGACTTTAAATGTGTAGGAGGTTATATCGGGGACCTTATTATTATAGTTGTTGTGATGTTCAATTGGTGATTTAAAAATTGATTAAAGGGGATTATGTTGAAAAGTGTTAATTCTTAATTTGAAGTATAATTGGATATTTCGAGTATAGGTTGTTAATTATGGACTCATTGACATTAATTAAAATGACTTATAAGTTGATTGGTAATGATTAAGTAAATAAGATGAAATTTTAGCTGATCGATTGGGTTGTGTCCAATGGATTATAATTCGATAGTTTATCCGGGCCGTTAGATCAAGCGAGATAGTTCTCCCAAGAGTCATGTATCTTCCGTAATGCCGGTATAGTAATAGGTCTTGATTATACTCTTCGGGTGTTTTTTAGGCGCTGGGATCGTGGAAAAGTGCGCCACTCGATTGTCTTTTCGCTGCTCGGCGTAGCTACAGAGGTGAGTACTTATCTCACGGGCGCATTTTTTACGTACTTACCTTTGATCTTTGCGGATATACATGTTATCGTGTTATGATTATGAGAATGATATACATGTAATCGCGTGTTACGTGATCAGGTTTCGCGGGCGCCAAGATCAGCTTGAAAAAGAATGTACTTGAACTCCCGAACTTATATTTCTGTGGCCCTACGCACTATTATATTGCTATGGCCTTGTCGGCACTTTGATACGCTTGTATTCTTGTCGAATTTATCATGATTGATTTTATTTATCAGGACGCTTTAGCCGCGCTACTGTGAATACTCGCTTTGGGAGTGCAGTAGCTGTTTAAGCATGCATGAGCTCGAGGCCTGGTATCGTAAAGCACTTGGCCACTGGGATTACCAGGATTAGTGACTCTCCTTGCGCATATGCGACACTATTGGCCTTATACTTAGTGTATAAGCCATGTGTGTGCCTTATACTTAGCCAGAGAAACAAGCATGTTTTATAATCGTATAAGCGCGCGTGCCTTATATTGTGTGTATAAGCGCGGTGTGCCTTATACTTAGTGTATAAAGAGCGCGTGCCTTGTACTTAGCGTATTTAGCGCGGTTTTGGCCTTATAACGCGTATAAGCGAGGTGATTATCGATTAGTCCATTCCCCGCAGTGTACGGATCGAGCATACAAGACAGGTTGATATACCGGTAAGGCGAGATGAGGCCTCATGACTGTAGTTTAGTCGTTTGCTGAAGTCTCTTGATGTCTTTCTAGAATTGTGTGTTTAATGAAACCTCTATGATATTCTCGTATTATGTGTAATAGACTTTCTTTTGGGATTACGATGGACTCCGATTGGGATAGTCCCGGATATATGTGTATTTCATTCATGCGTGGCTATCATTATATTTACTGCCTGCCCGTATGGTGAGTTCACCCCCGTGTCAAGTTTCACTAAGCTTCTCGGCTTACACCCCTTTCGCATCGGGCGGCATTTCATTTGTGCCAGTCGACAGCGGCACAGCCAAGAGGTCGCTTGGAGTTTTGTTCCAGGCTAAAGCGAGCATCGGTCGCAGATCCTCACAGCCCGATTTGATGTGTTGTCAATCGCTTTGATTGCTATATTTCCCTTTTGAAACTTTTACTGGCTGGCCGTTGTCATTTTGTATTCCGATACAAGATGTATCATCTTTGTAGCCTCACGGCATTACTTTATTTTTGGGATATGTTGTGTATATATTTATGGGTTGGTCGCTTCGATATCGCCAGATGGATTTATAAATTTTAAAACTGCTTTTGATTTGGGAAACTTAATTGTGATCACATTTTTGGATGAAACGAATCGTGTTTTAAACCGAGTCAGTCCATCGGCCTGCGGGACTCGTGTTCTGATTTTAATGACTCACCTCGTGTATGGCCGGCCCGGGGCGGGTCGTTACATCCCCAATATAGTTGGTTTGGCCGAAACCACATATTTTACCCTCCAATATAGCGGCATCATATATTCGCAAAGCATTTTACGACAAATGATGATTTTTTAAATGATTATTATACCCAAAAGGTATGTATATCCGTATACTTGGAAATACAAAATTAAAATTAACTTATCAAGCAATTTTTCATTGTGATATATCAATGTTTTGAACATCAAGGGGAGGATAAGATACAACCGAAAAAAAATAATAGACTATCTTGAATCGGGGTATTGTTCCTATATTAGCCGATCCTCAAAAAATGAATAAATAAATATGAACTCAAGTTCAAGAGAAATATGAATATGGATGATATGAACTAGAAGTTCACACTACCAAACAAATTTCCTCGACCTCAAGAAAAAGCAAATTTAAGTCTTATATTGAAGAAACACTCAAAATAGAGTGGAGGTTCCTGAAGAACCGTTGTAAATGATATACCACCATCGAAGATATGACATTGAAGATGGTCCAGAGAATATTACTCGAAGAGATACGGAATAGATCATGAATAAGCTAAGCTCTAATGTCTATAAGACATTTACATAACGAAATTCATGACTATAATGAAAGATCTCGCTTATCAAGTGAAATTACGGTGGAACCAAAATTAAAGGATTGCTGACAATAAATATTGCATACAATGAAAGCTCTATATCATGAAACAATATGAGGATTCACCCATCTCCTTAAGCGAGTAGATGTATATATTATGAAACGGGGTCAAAGAGAAAGACGCAATCAAAAGTAAAAAACTCACTATATAAATGAAATTTAGACTCGGAATAATGAATATGATACTGCTAAGTATATACTAGTGCGCCTAATGAAACGCACTATATAAATGAAATTTAGGCTCAAGACTAGTGCATTATGTCTTGGGTACCAATGTAGAATAAATGACCTAAGATTTGTCATATAATATTTGTACCCCTGAAGCACTAAATAAGTTATAAGGTGACACATACACCTTTTGATAAAGGGTATAAAATTATAAATGTTCGGTAGCAACAAAAGATAACCTCTTGATTTGCATGCATGACTTATAATATAGCAATGCAACTTAAATACGATACATGAAAACATGTAGAAGGATTAATGATGCACCAAGCAATATCTATATTCCCGAACTTAACTCGCTTGAGTTAATATACAATATTTGAATATTTAAAGTCATCCGAAGTGACTGTAAGTTCGAATCAGACATTAGACATTGATTTGCATTCTGCCTATTTGATATCACATTTAACATAGAAATTTATCGATAATATGTCATACATGTTTAACTTTATATTATGCCCTATGTGATTGTACGATCTATTTGTTTACTTATTATGTGCTATGAGACATTTGAATTATTAATAGTAAGTTGATATTGATATTTCATATTTTTATTGATGATTTGATTTATTTATCATTAATGGTGACATAAATAATCATGATACTACTGAAGATCCGATTATACTTTATAGAGACTCTAGAAGAGTTATCAATGACTAAGTTATCATGAATAAGTTAACACAACAACTCCTGTAGAGTTCTCAGTTGTTAAACAAGATGTTTATAATCTGATTTGGAATCAAATGTCTTATAAAGGTATATACAAGCCAATTAGGGCATGTAATTATAAATTTATACCTCGCATGCTTCAATTGTTAGACAAGATGTCTATAATCGGATTTGAAACAAATATTTTATAAAGATATATATTGCATGACAATTAATTTGCATGTAAGAATAAATTCATATCATATTTGACACATGGTAGGTTATTTAATCAAATTAAATGAGATCCATAAGAATAATTTAATATCTCGTCTGTAAGACATGAACTTGGTCTCGAAGTACCAATTACAATATATATATTCATAACCGATACATGATTACATAATCATGCACATTGATAAACGCTATTGATTTCTACTTGAATAATCTAAACCCATGATCTCATCGGGGGAGATACTTATTATGTATTTGTACTTTTTCCCTTCTACCAGTTTTTTCCCACCTAGAGTTTTGGTAAGGTTTTTAATGAGACACCATTTGAAGCATATCTAAATAAAATATAGTCTTTGTTTTACTAGGCTTTTTATCCCACGTGATTTTCCTTTAAATGACTATTTAACCAAATATGGTTTTATATGTAAAGATCGAGAAAAGTTTAGAAAAACACAATTTATGTTTATGACTTAAACATTATTAGAACTCCTCAAGAAAGCTTTTAAGTGAGTTGTAAACTTTGAAGAAGAAATTTGAGTGATGAAATACCATTGATAGATTCACATCTAATATCCTAAATAATTATAATATCAAATTAAATGTAAACAATGGCCCACAATGACAAGAGATAGTACAAAAGGGATTATTTGATCCCGTTATCATATATAAGTGATATTGAAATAATGATATATTAGAGAAATGTCAATACGAATGCATTGAAACTAGTTAAATATATAAGGATACAAGATTGTTCCAAGGAACATTTCTAATTTATACACACCATTATCCTAACGCATAATACTATATGATCTATATTGAAGATCATACATGATATTTATTTATCAAGAGTTATGTATTTCATGGTGATGTATGAACAAACTAGATCAAATAATAAAATCATCAACACATGTAGATCTTTGAAATGCACGAAGAAATTGTGAATGCTTGTCGAGGAATATGAACCCAATAGATCCATATTACTTATGATTTAATCATGAAAGTTATTCCGACGATTCTTTATGCGTATAATTGTAGATGTATTGCACAAAGAAATGAATTATTATATCAAATGAGATAGAACAAAAATATATTGGTGTTCTTCTCTTACCCATGATTTTTATTTTCAATAAATTCGATCTTGTAATAATCCTACAGATATATTTACTAAATCACTTCATACCTCAACATTCGAATAGACTACGTGGACTAAGTTGATGTCAACGATGTGGTCATGAGTATGAAGTTATTAATGCGCCATGGTAATTCTTCCTTAATCGCTCTTTGTCCCAAATTTAGTTTTCCGATATGCTTTAACGAGGCAAACATGATAAGCGATGTCGAGAATAATGCACTATTTTTTCTTCAATCGATTTTATCCCTAGATGGGTTTTCCTTGTATGTTTTAACTAAGATATTTGGCTTAATTAATTCAAGTGGTTGGCAGGAAAATATTGTGTATGTCTTATCCGTCAAGAAAGGGAGATGAATTGATTAGGAAGTTGCTGTGCCATTTGTTTACCAAGCTTACTTATTTATCGGGTGCAATTACCCGCGACATATTATTGAAGCCTATAATAGCACTCATTATATTGTATTCTGTGAGCACTCACCAAAAAAGCTATAAAAAGATATTCTGCCTCCTGCTTATTATTCCTCTCCGTCTCATTTACTTGTTCTTCTGCTATATTTATAACAATATTATAATGTGAGCACCACAGAGAAAATCACCCAAATTAAATTCAATCCGACATAAACCCATAATATAAATTGAAAATATCAAACCTATATTTACAAAATAACTAGCCAATGACGCCAAACACTCAATGCTGTGGATGCCTTTCATTCTTTATAGTATCGATAATGATAATTATGAAATTGGATATGCCTACTATTAAGTATTATCTTCTATACTATATATAAAATGTGAAGAGTAAGACAATAGGAGAAAATGCAAACTAAGAACAACAGTAGGCAAATGTAATGGTCCTTTTATCGCTCTTAAAAATGATCTTTCGTGTTACAAATGTATGGTCATGGGGCTATATAGATTTAGAAACTCCAGACTATAAAACACTATTCATGCATAACAATGGCCTAACTCATACAGATACTATTTAATTCATCATTATAGCTATTATGACTCTCAAACTATGGTCGAGTATCAAACCGCCGATGTTTATTCATTCAAATTCAATAATTATACTCTCCATTTGAAATATCAACATATAAAGGCACAATTGAATGTCCATTTGCATAAGTAGAACCAACCGCATTAAAATTCTCTATAAATTAAGCACAATCACACACAAAGAAATGGTAGCATTAGTTGTTTTACCAACTTTGAAAGAAACATATACCGTTGTAATCATCAGTCCAAGCTCAACATCAAAATTTAGAAGCTTCAACTTAACCATCCACGATAACTTACCCCATTAACGTTGTTCTGCCAAAGAACCAAAGTACAAGCAAAGACTTTTTGGCCCAAGGAGAGAGGAAATGTACAGAAATGCCCCTCCAAACCGATACTATTACATTATTGCCAATCATGTTTTGGAAGTTCCAAATAGTGGAAGACTCATTTTACCCATGAATAATCCATTTACCCATGGACGTACAAACATGGAAGCAGGATGTACAAGGAATTTAAGCGTTCATGCGACGTCAAACGGTGCACGTTAGAGGCACGTAGTATGGTTTTTATAGTATTGATAATTTTAGATAAAGATCAAATTATCCTTATTTTATAACCACCGCCTGATCATATTTATGATTGAAAATCTTGATCCAACGCTTGAGATTGATTTAAGCATAAAATTTAAGCCAAATGATTAAGTTCAAGCCACTAAGATTATGAAGAATAATTTTATATTTATTAAAAAACTAAAATAAGATTAAGAAGATATAAAGCACCACTTTTATGTCATTTAAAAAGAAAACCAAAATCTTCTAAGTAATACTCATCCTTCACTTTTTACATTAAACAAAATAACATAAACTATTTTGTTTCTCTTATCAATTCTATAAAAACAATCACCCAAAATTATCTCACCAAATTTTATGTCAACATTTTGACTACAAAAGCTCAGCTGTTACAAAAGTCACCCAATAGTCACACACACCCACCCCCCCATATATATACCCCTCTCTACTCTCATTACCCTAAAACATCTCCCTTTTTCTTCTACGCAGACTTTTCATTCAGACATTTCATCAAATGGCTTCACGGAGGCTTGCCGCCTCTCTCCTCCGTTCCACCACCACAAGATCCTTCACTTCCGCCGCCTCCAAACCCCGCCGTCTCCTCTCCCCTTCCGGCCACTTCCTCCACCGCGCCGCCCACTACGCCACCTCCGCCGCCGCTACCTCACCACCACCACCCAAGACCCCCAAGGAGCCTTCTGTTTCCGGCAAGATCACTGATGAGTTCACTGGTAAAGGGTCCATTGGCCAAGTGTGCCAGGTTAGTTTAGTTCGATTTTGGGTACTAAGTAATTTTTTAAAATTGATCTAATATACTTGAAATAATATGATCCATTCGTCATCATCTATTTAGTAATGGTAGCTTAAATATTTTTAGTGTTCGATTTTTAGTCTATCGAGTCAGAGTTTGATTTTGGGTACTAAGAAATTGTTTAAAAAAATGGAAACGGGTGATTACATAGTTTAAAAAAACAGTGGTTAGATCTAATATAGTTGAAATATTAAAATAATCAAATAATAGATAATACATTGGTTTTAGTAATAGTAACTAAATATTTTGTTAGTAATGTAAGTCTTGTATTGTATCAGGTGATTGGTGCTGTTGTGGATGTGAGATTCGATGAGGGGTTGCCTCCGATCTTGACTGCACTCGAGGTGATGGATAATCAGATCAGGTTGGTGCTTGAGGTTGCTCAGCATTTGGGTGAGAGTATGGTCAGATGTATTGCTATGGATGGTACTGAGGGGCTTGTTCGTGGTCAACGTGTGCTCAATACTGGCTCACCCATCACGGTAAATGGGATTTCTTTTTTGTGGGGTTTGTGTTTTAGTGCTGGTTTCGGTATAAAGTTTGGATCTTATTGTGGTTTTGCTAAAAAATCTGAATCATGCTATGATTTTGCTGGTGTTTGATAACTTGGGTTTTGTTGGGTTTATATTATAGTGCTGTTTTGGTGAAAAAGTTTGATATTGTTATGGTTTTGGTAAGAAGTTTGAATCTTGTTATGGTTTTGCTGGTGTTTGATAAGTGAGATATCTGATTTATGGTTGTTTGGATTAGGAAGTTGAGATTTCCATGGTTGTTTGGTTGAATACTTTGGTTGATTTGTGGTTATAGTACAAATGCATATGATCAGGTGCTCTTGCATTTGACCGATCCGTGTGTATATTTTTTGTGGGTTTTGTTGGCGTTCTGTTATAGTGCTGGTTTTGGTAAAAAGTTTATATCTTGTTATGGTTTTGCTGGTGTTTGGTATGTCGTGTTTGTGTATTTGTTAGTCTTGCCAATATTTAGAATGTTTGTGCTTGTTGAATAGACTGAAGATGAACTATTAAGGTTGAATGAGATGTTACTTGCTCTATGGGAAAATGTCATACTTCTACCACTACCTAGGAATATATAAAGTGTCTTCCGTTGTTGGTTTTCTTTTTTTGGTTGTATGGTCTTCTGTTGAATACAATTACAGTGTTTATGTTTGTGCTCAATGTAATTCTGTTTCCTGTTCACTCAGGTTCCTGTTGGTAGAGCTACTCTTGGGCGTATCATAAACGTCATTGGAGAGGCAATTGATCATAGAGGAGACATCAGTGAGTAAAACTTTCCTTTTGATTGGTTGATCTATATATCTTCATGATGGAGTTGATACCTAATTCATTGTTCTGCTGCAGAAACTGATCATTATCTGCCAATTCATCGTGAGGCTCCTGCCTTTGTTGAGCAGGCTACTGAGCAGCAAATTCTTGTGACTGGAATCAAGGTATATTATGTGCCATTTTTTCTATATTAATGGTGTATGAGAAGATTAAAATTTTCAGCTTCTCAGTTGATATTCCATGATAAACTTTAACGTGCTCCAATTTTCTGCAGGTTGTTGATCTTCTTGCTCCATACCAAAGAGGAGGAAAGATTGGACTGTTTGGTGGTGCTGGTGTAGGGAAAACTGTGCTCATTATGGAACTGATCAACAATGTTGCAAAAGCCCATGGTCAGTTATTGTTCTAAATTATTTGTGAGATTTTAAAGTTGTCATTGTTTGTAAATGACTATTTTGATTGTTCTGATTGTTCTCTTTGTACAGGTGGTTTTTCTGTGTTTGCTGGAGTAGGAGAGCGAACTAGAGAAGGTAATGATTTGTACAGAGAAATGATTGAGAGTGGTGTCATCAAGCTAGGTGAAAAGCAGGCTGATAGTAAATGTGCTCTTGTCTACGGTCAAATGAACGAGCCCCCTGGTGCTCGTGCTCGTGTTGGACTTACTGGATTGACTGTTGCTGAGCACTTCAGAGATGCTGAAGGGCAAGATGTGCTTCTTTTCATTGACAATATTTTCAGGTTTACTCAGGTATTGTTATCTGCAAGTGACCCCAAATAATTTTTTTCTACCAACTTTTCTCTCACATTACCTATTTACTTACTGATAATTGCAAAATTTTCAGGCTAACTCAGAGGTGTCTGCATTGCTTGGGCGTATCCCATCTGCTGTCGGTTACCAGCCAACTTTGGCTACTGATCTTGGTGGTCTTCAAGAACGTATCACCACTACTAAGAAGGGATCGATTACTTCAGTCCAAGCCATTTATGTCCCTGCTGATGACTTGACAGATCCTGCTCCTGCCACCACTTTTGCTCACTTGGATGCCACAACTGTGTTATCCCGACAGGTTTTCATCTTTGGTTTTTTCCCATTGTTCGAATCTGTCTGGACCTACATTAAATTCCAAGTAATAATATATATTTTTGTTGGGCCAGATCTCTGAGCTTGGTATCTATCCTGCTGTCGATCCTCTTGATTCTACATCCCGTATGCTTTCGCCACACATTTTGGGAGAAGACCACTACAATACAGCTCGTGGTGTTCAGAAGGTTCTCCAGAACTACAAGAATCTTCAGGATATCATTGCCATTCTTGGTATGGATGAGCTTAGTGAAGATGATAAGTTAACTGTTGCCCGTGCACGTAAGATCCAAAGGTTCTTGAGTCAACCTTTCCATGTTGCTGAAGTTTTCACTGGTGCTCCTGGAAAATACGTCGAGTTGAAGGAGAGCATTACCAGCTTCCAGGTAACATCCCCTTTATACTTACTTTCGAAAACATGATTCTACTGATTTATCTATTTGTTGAATGTCTTGTAACTGGTAACATGATTTTGATTTCCGTTCACTGTTATTGTCTCTTTCCATTCTCTTCTCTGTGTGTTTATTTTATTTTACATTTGTACAAAATTATTACCCCTCTGCTGACATGCCTTGTATCATGAATCAAATTTCTTGTATTGAGACTGATAGTTGTGCTTTTGGTGATTCGAACAGGGAGTATTGGATGGTAAATACGATGACCTTTCCGAACAGTCCTTTTACATGGTTGGTGGAATCGAGGAGGTTATCGCCAAGGCTGAGAAGATCGCCAAGGAATCTGCATCCTAGATATAGACTGAAGTCATGATGGCTTTCTTTTTTTACAATACAATGATAATTGCGAAAATAATCAACATTTTGCGGCGACGCCAAACACATCACTGAGTTTTGTATCATTTTGTACTTTGGATGCCTAGATCCTCAAGTTTGATCTTTCTGTGGTTTATGAAGTTTGTTGCTGTGATAGTGACATAGAACTATGGTCATAATGCCAACTAATCCCCATTTTTTTGAGCATGTCATCAAAATAAGGGGTGTCAAAAAGGCGAAACTGTATATTATCTTTGGTTTCACTATTTAATGCCCTTCTTAAGAAATGTCTCAAGGTTTTGCAGGCTATTGGTTTAAAGTTGTGAATGGGTATATTGATCATGCTGTTGAATGTGAGTGCCTTTTGAGATACAAGGATTATCTCTTTCTATATTGATTTTTGTCATTTTAGGTATTCCTTGTATTGATCACATTTCAAGATTATTTACCTATTGAACGCTCACCACACTATTACATACGGAGTACAATAACAAGTCGATTCAACCGAGTCTTGATGAAGGTTATAGTATCGATATCTAATCCGAATTAATTAACAAGTATTGCTTAGTTTGTGTCCGCACGAGTAAGGCACCAACATATTGGATCCAAAAGCATCCCGATTCGAGTCTTGCAAGCCGTAATGTGGAGTTTTTCTTTAATTGAGCCTGTCTGGCACAATTGCATACATAATCAGTTTTATTAAGTTTAAAATGACACGTAACTCCTTTTAATTCCAAATTTGTTTGTTACGCTTATCCGAATCCCAAATCATCTTGATTTAATCGTTCACAAACTGTCTGATCGAATATAAAATGCACGTATCAATTCCTCTTTGTACATAAAATATTGGTCGATCTCACACTCCAGAATTTGACTACCATACGCTGGTCTCAGATAACATATAAAATATTAATGGTTCGTTGACAACTCATCAAGTCTTCTAGTTAGAAGTTTCCTTTCCAACTAAGCAATCAAACAATCCTCCGATCACAATACCCCCCGAATCCACCCCCTCACCATGGCGGCGCCGTCGTCTTCCGCCGCAGCAACGAACGTGATGCTAGCGATCTACGAGAAAAAACCCAACAACACCCTCGACATATACCGCCCCATCCGAAACTACATCGTCCTCCATTACGGAGAACGCGAGGCTCAAAACCTCGAAGACGACCTCCAATCGCTAAAGGAACTTCGAGCCCAAGTCGAACGTAGTCACTCCGATGCTTCTCTTCCTTCCAGAAGAGACCTCTTGCAAAATTACTATAAAGCTCTTTGCTCCGTAGAGTCTAGGTAATACTAATACTATAATTATTTCAACCCGTTTGGGTTATAATTTATCCGTCTCAATTTAATTCATCGTCTAGTTCGAAAGTACTTTATTTTTATTAAGATAATAATTGTTTTTACTGTGAGAAAAATATTAATGAGATAAAAGATACTCCCTTCGTTTTTTTTATTTTACTCTTAACCTATATGTTCAAAAAAATATAAGAAAATTATATTATGAAACTATTTTCAAAGACGAATCTAATGATATTAAATTAATGAGTAATTGGTAATTAATGGAAAACGTGAGTGAAAAAAAAACGGAGGTAGTAATTTTTAACTTCGATGTAAAAAGTTTAAGTTTTTCATTGAGATAATAATTGTTTTTACTACTTTCGATAAGAGAAAAATATTAATGAGACAAAAGATAATATTTTTAACTACGATGTAAAAAGTTGCATTGTTAAAGTAAAAGATCAATTAGAATGAAGCGTTTTTTGTTAGATCATCAATTAAATTGAGACGGATGGAGTATTTTTTTGAATTCGGAGTAATGGAATTTAAATGATTCACGCAGTTTTGTTATGTTAATCCCTAATTGGAGTGTAATGTAGCTGAATGATATTTTTAGTTAGATTTCTCTTTATTTCAGCTCGATTCGCACAAATAAAATGTTATTGAAACAACATTTTAAAACATTCGACTAGATGTTATGTATGTATCTGGATATACTAATGCCTTTTCTCCGTAGAGTTCAAGTATTCGTAATACTAATATCTACTAATATGTTATGTATCTATCTAGCTAAACTAATAGCTTTTGCTCTGTAAAGTCTAGGTATACATAATACTAATGTATCGTAATATGTTGGAATATATTATAATATGTTATGTATCTGTTTTGATATACTAAATCGAATATCTCCGGATAATTGTCAATACCAGGTTCCCGATTTCAGCGGAGAAGGAGCATGTTTCTATGCTTTCGTTCTCGTGGTTTGATGCGTTTAAGCATAAGATGAAGGCAACGCAGCAGAGTATACATCTTGGTGAGTTGTAGGTGCTGTGCTCCTGTGTCCCATTTCCTATGTGCAATTGATGTTGAAGTAGAAGGTTTTTGCATTGCTTGTTAAGAATTTTTCTTCGTATTATAGGCAATGCTTGTGATACAATTGGGAGTTTTAATGTTGCATGACCACTATGGTCGGTGCATTCAGTTTTTTAATGATTTCAAGGTGATTTTGTGTTTGTGTAGAGAAAGCTGCAATTATGTTTAATCTGGGGGCAGTGCATAGTCAAATGGGATTAGGCTTCGATCGTTCATCCGTTGAGGGAAGGAGGCAGGCATCCCATTCTTTCATAGCAGCCGCTGGAGCATTTGGCTTTTTGAGGGATAATGTGGCAATGAAAGCTTCAATGGGAAGTTCAACTACTATTGATGTGTCTGTAGAGTGTACCGGGATGTTGGAGAGACTTATGCTTGCGCAAGCTCAGGAATGTGTTTTTGAGAATACTATAGCCAAAGGTAGCACGCCAGGTGTATGTGCCAAGATATCAAGACAGGTTGGCACTTGTTTTTTAATTTTATTATGTGGAAAATGAATTATGTTTTCTAAATTTAGAACATCTGGAAAATTCTCCCTCTTCTGACATTTTTATTTTGTAGATATAATTTATTTTTATGGGATCTTTGAACTTAAATGTATCTAGTCTCTAATGATTTAAGTTGTATCTGACCATGTTGAATGTTGCCACATGATTGAAACATTGGAAATGTCGTGAGATAATATGTGTTCCCCTTTTGATGCAAATTTTCATATCCAAGGATCTGTAAATCAATCTTTCCAATCTCGTTTAGCATGTAATAGGATGATATTACAGAGTAAGTTATTGTAGGGTTCAGACTTCAGATGTTCCTTCTTGTTAACAGAATCATATTAAGTCCAAGGGAAACTTAACCACTTAACCTTATAAGAAACAATTCTGTCGCTTTGGCCGAGGTGTGTGATTATCAAATTGTTGAATCATGAAATCACTATAGTTGGTCTGTTGTGTATAAATAAATAATAGAAGCTGACAGTTACCTAAATGATTTTAATTGCAGGTCAGCATCTACTATGAAGAGGCTTTGGCAACGCTAGTTGTTGCACCTCTGAACCAACACTTTGAAAAGGGATGGCTAGCTCATATTCAGCTAAAGGCCGCCTTGTTTTATGCAGAAGCTTGTTATCGATATGGGTTGGAGCTCCATGAGAAAGAAGAGATCGCTGAGGAAATTGCCAGGTTAAAGAGCGGGCTCAGTACTTTATCTGAAGCAAAGAAAACAGCTCCAAAAGGGGCACCCCAGCAGATCTTTGATGCTATCAGTAAGTTGGAAGCTAACCTAAATCACAACCTGGAAAGAGCCATGAAAGAGAATGATAGAGTCTACCTCATGAGGGTTCCTCCAGCTAGCTCTTTACCTCCCCTTCCAGCATTTTCTCTGGTCAAGCCTTTGCAAATGAGTGACGTGTTAGATGCAAGCAAGGTGAACCTTTTTGCAAGCCTTGTACCTGACAGCAGTGCAAAGTCCCTTTCTAGGTACACAGAAATGGTTGATGATGTAATTAGGACACAGGCTGAAAAGTTACAACAGGCTAGTGAACTAGCACGGGTAAGACTCAGGGAAATGGACTTACCTGATGCTATTCTTGCATTAGAAGGAAACTCTACTCTTCCAATAGCTCTTAAGGAAGATGTTGAGGCTGTACAAATATGTGGTGGTCCTGCTGGTTTGGAGGGTGAGTTGCAGCAGCTAAAGGATCTCAGGAGGGTGAACCAGGAGTTATTGGTCCAAACAGAGGAGCTTTTGCAGAAAGAAGGTACCGAGGATGCTCAGTTTAGAAGCCAATTTGGGGCGCGGTGGACTAGGCCTCAATCTAGCACTTTGACGAAGAATTTGCAGGATAGGTTGAATAGATTTGCAGGGAATCTTAAGCAAGCAGCAGAAAGTGATGGGCGCATTGAGCGATCAGTGAGGGAGCATTCAGCTCTCATGTCAATCCTTGACCGTCATCCCGTATGTGTCTCGGATTACTTAGTGACTTCGTACTAATTGATATCTAATATTGTTAGTAGTATTTAGATAATGTTATGTAATGTTGAGTGGAGCTCACATGTTTACAGAGTATCTAGCCCTTTTTACTAAACAACAACATCAACACGCCTAACGCCTCCCAAGAGACTCCTCCTTGTATGATAATGTCGATTGGCAATTTTTACCCACGCGATAATGGGTGAGGTCGTTTTTACGACTGACCCAAAGAGCGGTTTAAACACTATAATACTACTTCAATAAATTGATGCTAGTTATGGTGAATGGTGAATGCAATATTTTGAATTATTTATTTTATCCAAGAGCCAAAGAATATAAAATCTTTGACTCCATCGGACATGGAGGTAGCATCATAGAGAAGTTACGACAACATTATGACTATGTTTCAATAATCTGCTCTTTTTAGTGTGTACTTTGAAAGTTTGACTATGATGTTGAATCCTTAAGGCTTTACCTTAAAAAGTTTATGATTAGGTTTTGGTTTTGTTATAGATTGAATCAGCCATTCCAACTTTGGCACGGCCAATAATGTCACTCGATGCCAATGAAGATGCCATAGTGGGAGCCTTGAAGCAGAGCCTGGTAATTCAATTTCTTTGATAATTAATACTTTGTTCATTCTCTGAGTTCAAATACACTTGCACCAACTTGTACTCAACATTCTTTGTGATTTAAGATGACTTATACTTTTGTGGCACAGTGCCAGGCAAAAGAACATCTGATGGCCAACTTATTGGGGGTAATTGGGTGTGGTTAAGAGAATCTGCTTAAAGTATACTAAGGCTAAAATTTGTTGGCAACTTTGATGTTTATTGAAATCTAAAAAATATACATTAGCCGGACTTCAGAGAGATTGGTGTTTAATGTGTCACATTGTCATAAATTTTTTGGAATATATGAGTCTTGGTTTACATAATAGATCTCTAAATATATTTCAGGATTGATGTACTAAAAGTCTAAAACCATATTTTACCTTAGAAACCTGAATGATTTTACTTCCAAGTCAATCATGCTTGAAGCAGCGCTGAATTTTAGAGGGATAAAGGAGCAGTTTACTCAATGGGCCAATCATTCATTTGAACTCTTCATAGTGAAATACTGTCTCCTGTGATTTTATTTAGCTTATATGCACTATTTTATTAGTGTGTACTGATTAATTAAGTTGGCAAATAGATACCAGCTTCTTTGCAATAAAGAAGTATATTCCAATTTTTTGCATTCTGGATTAGAGGTGTTTGTTTGGTGTAGCAGTAAGCTTCTTGAGATCAAAATTTTATTTTATTTTGCCATGATCTCATGTTTTCATATTTGCAGAGACATTTGGAGACCCTTGGTGCTCAGCGAGCTGGTCTCGAAGACATGTTGAAAGAGATGAAGAGAAAGGTATTTGTGATTTATGGTAGATTATGTATGTCTGCTGCTATATTTATGAAGGTGAAGTTGGTGATTCTTTCTGATTTGAATGTTTCAGGATGATATACTGCCCAAATTGATGGCATTCACCGGATCTCATGAGGATCTTTTCAGAAAGGAAATATCTAAATATGATCAAATATGCCAGGAAATAGCCCAAAACATTGAGGCACAAGAACAATATTGACACCAGCCATGTCCATGAGTTGCATCATCTTCAGTTTGCTCGAGTAGATTGTTACTGCTAACGCGAGCTATGTACCATGAGTCCCCCCCCCCTCTTCCACACACAGAAAAAAATGGGAAAAAATCCAGCTTATGCTACCCTGCACAAAGAGGATAAATTGGCTTCAAACAGACCATTTAAAAGAGTAAAAAACAGCATTTTTCCAAAAATTGGCATTCAAAGAAACTCTGAATATGGAATATTGTGAACTATTGCCGAGTCCTTGGCTAACAACCCATGTTACATCATATCTCCAAAACCTGCTGTCATTGTCCTTACCTTTTAGTTTTAATTGGCAAAAGTTACTTGTTACATAGTCACATTGATTATAGAAGTAATCTGCAAATTGCCTGGGGATTAATTCGTATGTTTGGAATTTATGTATCAGGATTATCCATGTAATGTATACCTAAGATTGTATAGCTGATTCATGTACATGTGTTCTTGTTTATATTATTCTTTTATTGATATGGTATCACTTTCAGGCCCAAAACGATGAGTTTGCTGCTCTCTTTAATCTGGAAGATTATAAAGGTACTACTATACGAGTAAATTTGTGTGGTTATTTATTTGAAATTTCTTTGTTATGTACAGTTCATGAATTGAACTGGATTTATGGACTAAACTTGTTTTCCACTATTAACGTTATTTGAATTTTCATATTTACTCACTGATGAAGGTTCTCAATCTGCTTTTTTTTCTTTTTTTAACTTTATTTTTTTGTTAGTCACTGATGAATCTTCCTCAAATGTTGACCTTTCAGCATCCCGTGAGAAGTGTTACAAGCAGATTGAAGCCGCAGTAGCTAAGTTCCGTGAGGTCAAGGAGAACATAAACGAGGGGTTAAAGTTCTATGTTACTCTTCAGGTATGAAGAAATTTATTGTGCTCCAAGATTACCAGTGTATGTCATAGGTCTCTGATGGTTGCTCATTTTTCAAAAGATTTATAAACTTGTAAGTTCATTGTATGAAAGCGAGTAAAATGTGCTATGTATGTATTATGCAATGTGGCAAGCTTGCTCTCCACCATTGTTAGGATCAAGATGAGATCATCTGTTAAATGTTTTCAATCATCTTATTGCTTTCATTTTTTTTTTCCAGTTTTTTCGAGTTATCCTGAGAAACCATGATCAGTTCTCTGTGTCCCAGAAACTTCTCTAGATACATGACCACTTCAACTTTTTTTTACAGGATGCAATTACAAATGTAAAGCAACAGTGCAGTGATTATGTGATGACCAGAAATATCCAGTGTCGGGACATGATCGATGATGTCCAAAGGCAGGTTTCGGGTCTCAATTTTCAGGATAGTAAAAGTAACAATTACAATTATTCACCAGCGGGCCAGTATCATCAGAATCAAAGACCAAGTTCTTTGCAGCAAATGGATTCTGGAAACTTCTCCAATCACGGTCGTACTGAACCCCCTCCATACCAACCAGCACCACGTGTGGAACCCCTTCCATACCAACCATCTCAGCAGCCAACCATGCCCGGGTATGGTCACAGTCCTCCCACCTACGCCTCTCAGCAGCCACCACCACCACCACCACAATACCAAGTGCCAGCTTCAGGTCCGCCGTACCCCCCTCCTCCTCAACACCAACAACCTCCTGCAAGTCATGAATACGGGCAGCCTGCATATCCTGGATGGCGGGGTCCATATTATAATGCACCTCAGCAACCAGGAGCTATGCCCAGGCCTCCTTATACTGTCCCATCGCAGCAATACCCTCCTCCGCATCAGAGTGGCTACTATAGACAATAATATAGTCCTGTTCAGTCCTTATTAAGAGCAACATGAATATTTTGTTGAACCGTCACCTCTCCTTGAATTGCGAGTATATCAGATTGAATGCAGCTCTTTGTATTTCAGTGACTTGGCTGTGTATTTTGTTCACATATATACATTGTAAGAAAGTAGCAATTGCTCAAAAATACCTTTGCACATAAGATGCTTGGCCTTTGGAAATAAAACATGTATTGATATTATGTCATATGTTTCGTAAATGAAAGAAATTCCTCTTGGTTTTGGTAATGTCTTCTACTTCGTATTATTTCCTCTTGGATTTTGCTATCGTTTTCGTTCCTTCGAAGATTAAATAATTCCTAGTTAAGAAATTCCATGTTCTGTTTAGCCTTTTCAAGCTTTATTCCCTCAATTCTTTCAAGTTGATATAGAATCAAAGATATTTGTATATTCCAAATAAATTGATGCCATTGAAATTAGAACTTGAGGGATGAGGGAATTGTAAGGATTGCAACGTAAGAGGATTCAAGAGGCTGAAATTTATCAGTCATTAACTCATTACACTAACATAAACTTATAGTGTTGAAGACAAGTAATGCATATAGTTATAGTCATTTCTTTGACAAAGATACGTTTTCAGGAGCAGTGCTCAACCTCTCCTTCAACTGTTCAGCAACTGCACTGTTAGTTTTCATAGAAAATGTATGCAATATTTCTCCATTATCAGTGAGTGAGACAGTTGATTCCAGCATCATTACTTGATGTTCCCTCAATGTCTTTACAACGCTAGAAACAGGATGGCCTTCGAGTGAGCAGCTGACTCGTACAACAGCACCCTCTGGTCTCTCATGAAACTCGATCTCTGGGGCAGTGTATGTCGTGTGTTTGCTGCCCAGCCTCTCTTGCTTCTCAGCTTCTAGGATATTAATCTTCGTCTGAAGATCCGTGATGCATGCTACAGCGTCCTCAAGCAGAGATGCTTTGTCCATCTTTGAGATGTTTGGAACGACGGCTCTTAGAGCATAGAACCGCTGGTTGAGCTTCTCGCGCCTTTGTCTCTCAGATTCCACATGGTTCAAGGCTTCCTCCCTCCCATTTGCGGGCTTCCTTCCTCTCTTTCTTGGTTTCTGTTCTTCAACCTGCATTTACAAATCATTTCAGTTTGTCTCAAACCATAAAAAAAGTCCAGAATTTTTATTTTGAACACCTGATAATTACCTGTTTAAGTAGCCTGGTTTCATTATCCTCGCATGCCTCTAATGAATCTGACTTCAAAGAATCAGCATCTTCCATTTCTGGAGACAAACTTGTTGGACTTGATTTTGCAGCTTCAGGATTGAGGTATTTCCCGAAGATCTTCGGGGCAGATTTCGACTGTTGAACATGCATCTTTCCAAACAGAGTTTTCACCATTTGAACAGCATTTTGATCTTCAGGAATCGATTTTACAGAACCAATCTCCACCACGCCTGATTTAAGTGGCACAAAGACCGTCGTCTGAAATCCAGCCGAGTTGGCTAGAAATGATCTTGATTGGTAGTGTTCATAACAGCTTTTTGAATCAGTTATCCAAATTGATCTACTTGAATTGAAGGATTGAGAAGGAGTAGAAGGCTGATCAAAAGGAAAGACATAGAACTTGGATGTAAGATAAAACATCTCCACATCAGTTACCGAACCCAACTTGTCTGCAACACTACCATCATATGATCTTCCATAACAAGCATGGAGCCTGTCAAGAACCTGTTTCTTCCCATCCACTCCAATCGTTGAAATCTCATTCCTCTTCGTACCCTTGCAATGACCACCGCCATAGATCAGAGCAGATTTTCGATACCTCCCCCTCGATACTTGCCAATAAATCGCATAACTCCAATCAGAACCCTCAACAATATTGGATAACCTCTGCTGAACTCCTGAATCCACATGCAGTACATCATACTGCGATAACACTTTGTTGGAAGCCAACCAATGTAAAAACTCAAATGCTTTGTTTCCTAAAATTCTTTGCATCATAAGTTCTTCCTCTGCATTTGACCACAACTTTCTCTCCATCCTCAAATTTTTTTCCCTTCAAGTCAGAAAACCCCTAGAGTCCAAAATCTCCTTAAAGCTATCAATTTCCTTCATAAAAACAACACCTACAGCCTCACTCAAGAACCTTAAATTGATATCCACACAAAACATTAAAATCCCAAAAACTAAAATACTTAAAACCTCGATATGTTTCATTTGCTGAAACAATTCTTGGGGATAAAGATCGTTAGTTCAAGCTCTTGACTTATAACAAAAGGAAAATCTTCGATCGAGACATGGGTTACTAGAAAATATTTAAAGTTATGCTATCAACTCTTTTCTTGAACTAATATAACAGACTATGAGCTACAATATTTTACAACATCTTGGCTGTTGTTAGTGATATAAGAATATAATTTCGCTCGAAAATGGTACGATTGGACAGGAAAAGAGAGGACATGAATGAATGGTGTGATTATAGTTGATTCAAAACAGAATAATGAAGCTGAAGAATGTGGTGGCTTCAACATTTTCCATGTGATTTTTGTACAACAATAACTATTTCACCATGTGATTGTTATTAACAACATGCAAGAACTGTGCTAAAATGTCATACTAAGGAAAAATGGTCCTGGATTTTTGTTGGATTTGATTCCCTCTGCATGAATTTTCATCCTACACTGTATACAAGTACATATTCTTTTTCCCACAACAGACAAAGCCTAAGTGTCCAGTTAATCATAACTATTTAAGTTATATTTTACCAAAAATTAGCAACATTTATACACACACCAAAACAGTATTTCTAGCGAATGACTATTTTGGCTCTTTACGCACATAAAGTCAATCCACATGCGCTGCTTATAAACATATGTCGACTAACCTGCTGCTTAAAATAGTTAACAGTCCCATTCACCAAGCTGCTATATAAAAACAAGTAATTTTGTTTGCTAACCTACATTTAATTAATTTGTTTGTTTGTAACATGTTTAATTATATTTATTATTACTTGATCAAACGAATTTTTTTTGTGTTTGTTTGATAACGAGCATTGTATTAGCTTGTTTGTTTGTAACACACCTAAATTGAAAATGAAATAAATTAATTACAAGAATGACTTAAATACCAATTACATAACAAATATTAAATAATTTTATTACATAAGAATGAATTAAATATATTATACATAAGAATGAATTAAATATATCTACATACCTAATGAAATAAATAACTAATACATAAAATGAAAATAAATAATTAATACATGCTAATGAATTAAAATAGTAATTTACAGTTAGTTAAATTAAATACTCACACTAATTCACTAATGATGAAAATGGCTAAAACGCTGTTCGGCTGCTTAACTGATATCTTCGGCTGACGCCGTTCGCTCCCGCCTCTGCTCGCTTTCATGTCGTACAAAAACCAACAAAGCTTCTATCAAGTGGCCTTGAAAATTGCACACGGATCACTACTGGGTGGAATTCTATTACTATAAAGTACCAACAAAGCTTATATGAAATTGTTTGTTAACATTTACTATGAATTGTGTCATTTATTATGAAATTGTTTCTTTAACATTTACTATGAATCGTCATTTATCAATAATATTTTCAATCAATATTATGAATTATTAATACATTCGAATTGTAATACATTCGAATTAATACATTCGAATTGTAATACATTCGAATTAATAAATTATCGAGAATATGAAATTATGGAGAATACACAACATTCAGAATATGAAATTACGGAGAATATGAAATTGTACAACCCAGAATTGTAATACATCTCGAATTAACAATTTCAATGACGACACTAAATTAATAATCGAGGCATTCGACACCAAAATTGATTACCCGATTGCAAATTGAACATTTTAACCATTTGAATATCGCAGTCAACACGCATTATAAATGCAATATACTACCAAATTAACTCCATGTTATTATTTGAACTAACAAGTAAATATAATGTTCATTAATGAACAAGTATGAAAAACAACGTCATTAATGTTTAATGGATACTGCTTGTTTTTAAATAAATGAATTAATAATTGTTTATAACTACAACAACCGGTGCTCATTGATTCGACAACATACCACACCGACCGAGACCGCCTGACGCGACACAACACACGCCGCCCGAGAATCTCAATTGTATAAATATCAATCCCAATCGACTTTTTACGGTATATTGCAAATCGATAATTATTTAATATTAAATTATCGAGAATATGAAATTGTAATAAATTAGCATCAAAGAATAAGTGAAATTATTAAGATTATGAAATTATAATAAATTGTGTATTAATACGTCAATTCTTTTGGTAATCGACGCAATAAAGTACCAAATTTATTCCGTGTCACTAGTTCAACTAACAACTAAATATAATGTTCATGATGAAACAAGAATGTAAAAAATTTGCTCCTCAATGTAACAAGCACAAAGAATTCGGCCGTTGTTACTGCTAATGATAATTCAAGCCATTAAGCCAACAACCATGGAGGTTAATCTCGGTTGTCAAGCCAACAAACTACGGAAAGAATTCTGGCTGTTGTATCAACAACCTAACCTATTTGATTTGACAACACACCGAAATTGACAAAGGACAACACCGTCAAGTATTAATTTGTTTTTTTATAACTTACCAAATTGCACACGGTTTTATTGTATAACAATCAATTTGCACTTGGTTTTATTGATAAAATTTAATTTGCACACCGGTATTATATACAAACGATTCTTTTTGCAAATGCTTAAATACTAACAACCTATTCACCATTTGACAAACATCATTTCACTAAATTTCCTATGGATTGCGAGTTTTTCAACTCAAATTTTTAGAATTAAATAAATACTTATTAAATGTAGTCGAATTCAGTAATGACATAATTACATTAACCGCAGATTTATGAATTATATATTAGCAAATTATTGACATTGGTGGAAATTATGAAATATGATTATGATTAAAATTATGATTAAACAATAAAATTATGAAATATGAAATATTATGAAATTATAAAATTATGAAATATGAAATATTATGAATATCGAACGATGAAATTATAAAATTATGAAATATTATGAAATTATGAAATTATTATGAAAATATGAAATTATAAAATTAAGAAATTATAAAAATATGGTTAATTTTAGATTACGAAATCGTAGTCAATGACGTGAAGCATTTAATTATAAAAATTTGACGAAATTATGAAATATGGTAAAACTATGGTCAAAATAGTAAATTATGGTTAAATTATGGTAAAAATGGTAACATTTATGAAATGAGACATATTCCCATTTATCATAATCAGATCGCTGGACACCCTACGGCCCATCTCCTCCATCCCCACCATGTCATATTATCACGGCCGTACACGCTTTCTGAATGTCAATGAAAGTCGTATATGCCTGGTAGAGTCAGACGACACCGGGAGGTACAACCATCCCGCCCCGCCCATCGAGCTTATGCTGGGAGGCGGACCCAACTTGTAGGTAATGCGGCGAATATTCAAAGAAAGAAATTTATGATCTCGATTACACCGACTATACGCATCACCATGTTCAACCCTACACGTATGGGTCCCCCGCATATATAGCTACGCAGACTTCGCATCGCATCACATTTGAAGTCAGGCTTGCCTCCTCGGACTCATATTAGAGTGCATAACCCAACTTGGCTGACATGCCCATCTACGTAGACATTATTGCATGATCTTTGTTAAAGTGTATTTTCATCACCTTATATTATATCAATTATTATCATATACTAACATATTATTTTCTTTTCATTTCATTGGCTACTGCCGCAGCTCTACGCAAACACTCGATATGCAACGCTACATACGAGACACATCCCCGATCCGTACATGCAAGCCTCAAAGGAGACATCAGACGACTCGCCGGGACAGAGTGGTCAGCTCGCGTACAACTGTCCGATTTAATCGCTATGGATACCGCCAAGACCACAAAGATTTTAGAAAGTGCTTACATATCAAGCCAAGATGGTCGGCATACTTATCCGAGTTACAATGCCACCCAAGATCACACTCAAAACAACTGTGATAACCGAATGATTAGTTTCAATTGTGTATTTTTCGTATATGATAAATGATGTTTTTTCTATGTTACAAGACGCGCTTATTTTTTCATATCCCATAATTATAGTAAATGTTTACTATTTTTTACATTATGCAAATTCATTATAAGTCGACGCTACTAAGTTAACACGTAATCTAGGACATGATTCACGTGCGGTAATTTACTCATTACTTATTCAATTATTAAAGAATGATCCATCATTTCATTTTTGTAATTAATTACATAAAATGAGTTAAATAATGAACGAATGAATTACATATAAAATTAAATAACGAACGAATGAATTAACAATAAATTAAATAATTAACGAATTAAATAACTTAACTTAATGCATTAAACAATGAATCAAATAATTAATACATGAAAATGAATTAGATAACGAATTAATTAATGAACGCATTCACTCTCATGTTTGTAAGAAAATGAACGCCACTTTGTGTAATATGTAAACAAGTTATCGCAAACTAGCAAATTAAATGTGGTTGTTTGCCAAACAAAGGGATCAGCTCAAGCACGCTTGCTTTCATAACAAGCTTATCTGCCTACGCTAACAAGTCGACTCATGCTGTTTGTAAACAAGCGACCCGCTTGTTATGAAAACCAACAAGTGCATAATTGCTTACTAACTAACCCGAACAAAATTCGCCTCATTTCTTAACAAACACGATCCTTGTTCGGTAGGCAAAATAAGAATTTCAATAATCGCTCATTTCCATCAAGCTTTTTGCGGCGTGTATAACAGTCACTAAAATTGACACTTACTAATTTTCTAAATGTACACCAATATACACACACCCAAATAGTGTTTTTTTTTAATACCGAATGACTATTTTACCCCTCGAAAGATAATTCTCCATAACTACTACACTTACAAATGGGGTAATATTTCACCCAAAAACAAGCACGTTGCGCGTGTATACGCTCGACAAAGACGCATATCGGCGGTAGTAACTTCGTTTTTATTTAAATGATCTAGTAACTTTATTTGGTCAAATTTGATATTGACTCTTAAGATTTCAATAATAAAATATACTCTTTAGACTTTAAATTAGACTTTATAATGTATCATAAAGACCGAATAATATTATTAAATAATATTATTCTTTGACGATTACAATAGAATATGACCAGATATATAAAAGATACAGATTGACTAACTTTCCTAATCCGGACTTAATCATACCAAAAGTTAAAAGAATTAGTGACTCAGACTGTGAAGTTATAGTACCAGACTCGAGAAAACTTAAAAGGAAAAAATAAAGAAAGGGCTATCTACTCACAATTTAATGATGGTGACAACTTTACACTACTGGTAAAATATAAATAAAAAAGTTAAAATAAACTATCATTAGACGATCTAAAATGTAAATCTTAAGTTTATAAAATGTAAGAATGAAGAAAACTTCACGTGTTCCAAAAAGCTAGTGGCTGGCCATAATGATGGCTGCCGAAATTTTTATCGGCCTAATTGAATAGAAAATTGAGGGGATGGAGATTGGAGCAATATATGTGTGTGCGTATTGACAACTCACACTAAGAAAAGAAGAAGAATTGTCACGCCTGACATAGGACCCGACTTGGGCATGAAATTGCATGTAGCAGCCACTGTTATTTTTTTGTTTATGAAAGAAAGATGGTAAAAAAATTAAAAGAGAAAGAGTTATAAGAATATGTCACGTACCAGCCGTGTGACATTAGAAAACATGCAAGAAGAAAGACAACCACAAATTAGTCATCCCATAGACAGAGAGAATACAAAAAACTACTAAATATATCGAAAAAATTAGGGAAGAATGACACATCTAAAAAAAACTACTAAATATATTATCAGTTCACGATTTGCTATGCAAGGAAGCCACCTGCTAAGACAATGAAAAACACTGGGGATCAGAACTCCAAAACCTAATACCATAATAATATAAAAGATCAATAATATTATCGATAATATCTTATCGATAATTACAATGTATCAGACCTGTATATATAGCATATTATGACAAACCCACTTTTTCTTAATTTAATTCTAATCTAACCCTAATAATAAAACGACAAGCAGCATTTCGACTGTGCTTCTATTCTCTCTAACACTTTACACAGTTAATTATGTTTTAAATAGTAGTACAACATTGAATATCACATTCTCTTCTATGCAACACAAACAATGTACATACATTTCATCCAATATTTGCATATGACATTCTCTTGCATGCAATAACTACATAAGTTTAATTAGATTGATATTATATTGCATGCAAAAGTTCATAAAGAAAAGTACATAGCAACCCAAAAAAAACATAAAGTAAAGGAGACCAGAGAACTACAAAGACTCTAATACTGAAAGTCTTTCAACATTAATCTAATCGCTTCAGCAGAACAAATATGAAGATTGATCTCTGAACATCTGGTTTCAAGTAGAGGGAAGAGTCAGCAATTTTATCCGCATATCGGTCGAATAATTCATCCATTATTTCAGCTGGAAAATGCTTCACCAGAACTTCTTCCAATGTAGCCCTGAAGTACATGGCTCTAGATTCAGGATCAGGCATAGTAACATGCTTAGCTGAATTGTGTAGTATCTCCATTCTCTCTATGCTGAAGTTCTTGTTGTTTTCTAGTAAGCCCTTCAATTCTTTTGGATGTGTGTAGTACAGTGGCATGTTGAATTCATCCACCATTGATTCATCAAACTTCCCCTGCAAAGATTATTCAAGAAGTTCACATTTTAATTTTCATTTCATTATTCTTGTTTTAGGAATCTTCATACTCAGTGAGAACACTATCTTATCTATTGTGAAGTCGTAGATAGGGTGTGCACTCCACTCTTGGGTCGACTCGGAAACAGCCTCCCCGTTTATCACAGGTAAGGTTGCATACTTTTCGA
Source organism: Lithospermum erythrorhizon (assembly GCA_019722365.1). Lineage (NCBI taxonomy): Eukaryota > Viridiplantae > Streptophyta > Magnoliopsida > Boraginales > Boraginaceae > Lithospermum > Lithospermum erythrorhizon. The sequence continues at coordinate 25,272 of JADFUC010002116.1, read as the reverse complement.
GACCACTTACCCTGCTTAGGCAGGAGCAAATTCAGAGACGTTCGTTGGGGCATATTAATGTATTTACATTGTTTGCCATGTCCATTAGGCAAGAGCCAAGAAGATCTATTTCTGAGGCAGTGGTGGAGTGAGATTGATCAAGATCATCAGGAACACCAGGAACAAGAAGTTCCATTAGTCCTCCACTCACAAGTTCATCTGCTCTTGCATTCAAGAACCTCTCAAAATCCCTGCAAAACTGACCCGAATAGGCCTCGAAAACTTCCTCCTTACTCTCAGTGTACGATATCTTCCCTTTATTCCACGCCCGAGAGCTTCTATCTGTGATCTCTTTAGGCAACTCAGATAGCCAACAGAGTGCAGAAGATGAGTGAGCAAAATGGAGCGAAGCCTTCGGGAACAATGGTATGTAGAAAGAACCAGGCACACCACTTGCATAGTAGTTTCTTTCAGGTGGGAGGGAAGAAAAAAGGGTGTTGAAATCATTGAAGACATTGTCATTGAAGAACACTTGAAATTCAGGGAGTTTGGAATTTTGACTCTCAGTTTCAAGTTTTTTGATTATTGCATTAATGATTATTTGAACTGCCAAGAATGTGTTTGGCCCTGTGGAACATCCAAAATCTGCAATCCTGAAAGATGTCTGAGTAGGGAAACCACATAGTTTCTTGACAGAAAATTGTTTTACAACTTCTGATTTGATGATTTCTTCTGCAGCTTCTACTGCTCCTCTCTGCCGAAAAAAGTCAATCGTTTTAGTTGTAATATTCTTTTATTAGATATCTCGGAACTATCTTACACTAATGCATTTATTGTTGTACCATATTTCCATTATAAAATCAATTTAAGTGGACAAACGAAGTTCATTTATTATTAATATAACAAATCAAATAATTGTATAAATGGGTAATCAAATGACGAAATGAACTAAGTCCTGAAATTTATATTACGAACATCTGCCTTGAGGACATACAAGTTGTAAAGATGTGGTCATTGAAGCTACATAAATTGCACACATATAACCCCCGTTAATATGCGCATTTTAATAAAGATAAAGCTATATGTACAACATTTATGTAAGTCGAATAACTAAATGTGTATTAATGCAAGCCCCGGAGATGTATAAGAAGACACCTGAATACCTGATAAGCTGAGTTTTGGGAATAGCTAAGATCTCCATCTCCTCCATTCATGGCTGGTAAAGGAGGCACCACCTTTCTCTGTTTAAGGACATGTTTGCTGTTACTTCTGTTGTTATTGTAGCTTAATATAGAGAACGTTCTTGATCCTTGAAGAGAGAACAACATTTTTATTTGTCTTTCTTATAAAACTTCATAACTACTCGATCTAAGAGATCTATGTTATTCATGTTGTTGATTTATAATAATATGGAAGAGATAGATATCATGGTGGACCATCTTAGTTTGTAGCCATTCTTGACTGCATGTCTACATTATATCTAAAAATTTTATATTATCCATGTTCATGAACTACACGTAATGTTTATCATGAAATTTAATAGTTAGCCATTCCTGACTATATGCAAATTTAATGTTGTACTGTAGATATCTGACAGACCAGCCGCCCTGGTGTTTCATGACTCCCTATTTTATCACATATATATAAATTGTACTGATAAATATATTTTAAAGATTCACAAATACTGACTTCATTATGTCCTCATGGTAGCTAAATTTTTTAGCTGTTTATGGTAATTAGTCACCATTCTGTCTGATCATTTATCTGTAATAAACAGATCTGAGCCAAATTTTCAATCACAAATTAATTGGGAGATTGAAGCTGTACCTAGCTAGATATGTAACCAAATTAATTGTGAAACAGATCTGAGCCAAAAATGATGTCACATATATAACAATAATTTCAATCAAATGGAAAAAACACAAATTTAAGATAGAGATTTCACTGTTTTTATGGTACAACCAAATTAAATGTCCTGTTTCTGTATTTGTTCTGCATTGATCATACTAACAAATTCCAAAGGACTAAAATTAACAAAAAGAATGGAATGCTTATTCCATTCTGTAAAATACAAGTAGAGGAAGATATATCATGAGCAACCACAGAATGCACTTTTCCTGTTTGTTCATCTTTCACTTTGATACTAGAAGAGCAGTTGTACTCAGTCCATCCAATTGTCTGCTTCTCGACATCATACACAATAAGCTTATCTGACAACACCAAATCCCCCAACAATGTTACCTCTTCGCCACTACTCGTCTGCACCGCCTTGTTCTGCCATCCGAAACAGTACAAGTCGTCGTACTTAAACAGATAATCATGAGGATAGGCTTTCAATATGGCTGAATTCTCGAAATGGAAAGAAACAACGGGGAAACCATCATCGACGTCTTTGCTATATGAAATGCATTGGAAATCTTGCTCAACCGTGTGTGTTTTCAGACCAGGTTGATGTGACATCAACTTTGACATGAGTGAATCATAGACCTCAATTGGCAAATAAGCCAACGTTGTACCACTATCTATTATTGCAGTGGTGCTAGTCTTGCCCCCCTTTCCACCTCCAAATGTTCCATCATCTGTGAGCTTATCTGCAACAAATATAGAAGAACTCCCCACCTCAATCTTCTCCAAGAAAGCATTATAATGAGGCATATCAGGAACCATAGGAGTTGTTTTCACCTTCGGTTCAACGACTTCTCCAATCGCGAAAATCCCTCCTCCTTCCACACTATCCAAACAATGAGAAAATATCTTTCTTGATTTCCCAGAAGCAGCAAGCTGAGACAAAATCGACGAATTCGCCTGACCGAATCCCACAATCCCATCAACAGCCAAAGTAGAAGAACCCAAATCTCCAAACTGCTTAGATGAACACCCAAAAGCAAGAATCCCCTCCATAGGAGAAGTCTGAAGATCCCCAGAAATCTTATCAAACCTGAAATTGTCCTTCACATAATCCCCTGCAGTTTTGCTTCCATCACCATAAGTAATAGCATAACCACATTGTGATCCAACCAAACAAGCACTATCTGGACCATGACTATTATATATAGCACTAGAACAAAAATCTTCATGACAAGAAATAGTCTTTCCAGTAGAGGAAGCAGACAAATCATACCTAGTCAATTTAATTCCAAGATTGCTTTTTGTTGGACACCCTTCACAACCAGCACAATTAATCCAAAGATTATCACTTCCAGTATCCATTTGGACATAGTAATCCTTAGCAGGTGTCCCAATTGAAAGCTTTGTGTAATACAAAGCTGTATCAGTAGGCAAACCATTTCCACCTAACTGAAAATCAATAGCAGCCAACATTCTTCCATGGCGTTGAACATCATGCTCCTTCAAAGAACCCAAAAATGATTTTCCAGCCAATTTGGTAGCAAAATTGTCAACTTTTTTGCCACCAAATTTATGCTTCATATTAAAAACCACATTGGCATTAGCAAAACCATCTATAACAAGAACAAGAACCAAAATGAGCACAAAAGTCAACCCATTTCCTCTTCTTCCACTCAGATCCATTTTTTTCAAGAAAATAAGACTAATGTGTAAAATACTTTAGCCTAAGTCAAAAAACCAAAAAAAATCAAATCTTGGTGAACTTTCAATGATATATATGAATCAAACAACACTTGCAAATTCTATTTTGGAAAAAAAAGATTCAAATTTTGGTGAACTTCAACAAGGCTATAATCAAACAACAATCATAAATGTTAGCTTGGACAAGTCAAACATTGCGAACTTTCAACAATAAATATGAATCAAACAACATTTGAAAATGTTGTTTTCGAAAACTATGGTTGGATTCAATAGTCGATATATATCATATATGGACCGAAGAGGCTGCCCAGAGGTGGTCAAGGGGTGTAGAAGAGGCAAAGGCTTTATAGAGACACAGAGAATCCACTAGTTCGAACGAGCATAGCCTAGTGATAAAAATAGGAGCGATTGAACCCGGAAAATATAAAAAGTGAATTAATTAAACATGAATGTGGGCAAGATTTGATTGTGTTTATCAACTGAATCTTTGAAGGTTTTATCTAACAAATTGTAATCATTAACCAGCTTGCACGGATATAGTCTAGCGAAAAAGACACGTAGATTGAATTCGAAAAATTCGAAGAGAGAATTAATTAAAGGTGAATGTGAGAAAGATTTGATTTAGTTTATTAACTAAATTGTTAAAAGTTTTACCTATGACAATCTAATTCGCCAACTAGTTCCTACTGAAATAGTCTAGTAAAAAGGTAAGAGATTGAACCAAGAATTGCAACTGCACCATGTGGGAAAGATTTAATCGTGTTAAATCACCTAAATCTTTGAAGGTTTTACCTAACAAATTGCAATCTACTTCATCTTTATGAACGTGAAGTAATAGTTTAAACTAAGTACATTTAGAACAAAAAGAAAAAGGGACAATGAAGTCATTGGAGCCTTCACTAATTTTGATAATCCGACAAAATAGAGTTGTAAAGTGGTTAATTACTATGTTTGACATACAAGACTTGAAGATAATATGTCAAGGCTTTGTGATTCTTGAAACAATTTTGGTAGTATGTGACTTGGCAAGTTGTTAGAAGGTGCCGTTATTTTTCTTGAGATTATGAAATGATTGAAATATAACATACATGACATGGACTTGGTAAGACTATTTTATTCGGAATAATTTCGTTTCAAATTTTAATTCTCCCAACAGTTTTAAGGATGTACATGAAGAAAGTGGAGAATTTGAACGATGTGATTGGTATTTATGAATGGTGTTGTTATATATAATTGTAAAATATTTTTAAATACAATCAAAAGTTTAAAAAATGACTAAATTATTTTTCATATAATTTAACACAATAAACATAATCAAAATTATTAAATACAGTCGAAATTAATTATTTTGTTCTTATTTAATAATCGTTATCCTAATATTTCCATTTTCAATAAATTAAAGCCATAAGATCAAATTTAACATGATTTTGAAACTTCCTCTATTGAAAAAAAGTTTCAATCTTTGCCTAAAATAATATAATTCATATGAATATTTTTTACAAATTCAATTATTTTTTATGTATTTAAAGGATCGTCTTGGGAGTTGAAGATTGAGGTGCTTATGTTGAAAAAGATGTTTTCAACCACCCTTTTAAGAATTCAAGTATGCAACTATAACCATTGATTTTGATGTTTTTACAATCAATGAGAAAGTAACTACATGTTATACAAGAATAAATGTATTCATTTTAATGATGTTTGCCAATGGCACTATGCTTTCCGTAAATAAATTACTTTGATCCTATCTGGCTTGATGGAAAGAAAATGAAAGAAAGAAACAAAAATGGTCTCATAGAATATACATAATTGTAAAATTATGATGAATTAGAAAATGGCTGGGCGTTTCCAATCAATTACTTTAAAATGGTATTTCAAGTTTGAATACACTTTTATACTAGAAATGAAATATCATTATTAACAAATATTTTATCCGTTCTTTTATACTTATTTTTTTAATCATTCACATAAATTCAAGAAAAATAAAGTTAGTTTCAAAATATACATCAAAATATAAAATATCAATTAATTCAGAAACTATCTAATTTATTTCTATTGATAATTTAATAAAAATAATAAAAAAGACATTAATACCGTAAACGCAATTTTTATACTAGAAAAATAAAGATTTTCAAACAAAAATTAAGCTTTTAAAAGATAAAGAAAAAAATAACCGAGGAGGGAGTAAATAAACATAAAAATCATTGGAATTAAGTTAATACACATTTTTTCAAAATTTTAGATACCATCCTCTCCCTTTATCATGCAACCAACATAGGGCGGGCAAGCAAAATGATAATTTTTACTCATACACGGACTTGACTTGATCAAGATCTACAAAACTAAAACATATTAATTCCAGTCCAATTCGTAGTCCAAAATCTTTTGTAAGTTAGGCGAAAAGATAACTGAACATTCATATTGAACTACCAAGATTAGCTCATTAAAAATTTCCATCTAACCTAATTAAGTATTCAAATAAACCTGATCTCCCACCTACAATCTATGATACAATCCACTAACTTATAATGAGATACTCAATCTTATTTTACCTACCATACCTTAGCTTTAATCTAACCGATAGAGTGTTTTAATGGGGCCATTGGAGCTCCAATTGTTTTCGTTTGAATGACTTATGTTGCATTGGCTTTTCATTAAAGAGTTTTTTAATGTACACATTTGTTTAAAAATATGGACAAACAAATCAAATGAACCTAAAGTGAGGTAACCACTGTTACAAACTTACAATAGAAATTATTTGCGGTATTCATGTATGTAAAATAGCTGTTCTTACCATTCCAATAACGCCATGTATTCTTGCATGTACAGTTATTACGGAGTACAATTTAATTTTTTTTGCTTTGCAACATAAATAAACTTCACTGTAGCATTGAACCAGTAGCGCAACAGTCAGTAATAACAACCAAACGGTCAAACTATTATCATGGAACTTCAACTTTTTAATTATCAACCCACGATCACTCCCCATAATAATCCCCTATATAAACTCTACTTAGTTCATCTCCATCATACAATATAATCAAGCATCTTAGATTACAATTTCTTGATATAATCATCTAGCTTAAGTATCATCAATTAACGTTTTAACAATCATGGGTGGAGGAAATGGAAGCAACAAGGGAGGCAATGGTGGTGGAAACAGTAATTTGGGTGGTAACAAGGGTGGTGGAAGTAACATTGTTGGTGGTGGTTGCGGCGGTTCGGATGGAATGATGAAGGCTCCTGGTGGTGGTGGAAGCTACATCTCCAGGCCTGACTTTGAGAGCAACCCTCAGGGCTACTTCTCTGGTCTGCATGGCAACCAGAGTGGAAAAAAATAAATGTAACACATAGAAATCATATGTTCACTTACTAAAGGATATATCCTTGTGGACATGCTAATGATCTATGTTAGTGGTCTATCTATGCTATTAAATAAATGATAAATTATTATCCTAATCTGAAGTCTTGTCTTTTCTCGTATTCAACATCGGACTAATATAGCATTTGGCTATTAATCCAGCCTCAATCCATTCATGTGTAATTGGTTCTAAGGTTTATTATTTGAGCCAATTATTGCCCAATAATATATGAACAAGGTTTTCGAAAAATGATATTGGGCTAGAATGGTATAATTAACTTAACTATACGTGAAAATATTGTAGTAATAATAAGCACCATCACTGTTCGTGCAGTAAGTTTAATCCCTTTGCTTATTAATAAGTACATCTTTTTCCACAATATCATCAATGTTTGTTTTGTTTTTATCATTCATTGAGAATCATTCTTTTGAATTTGGGCGACGCTTTTTATTTTTCTTTTTTAATCTTAAATTGATAATGACATTATTTCATACAATTGTTTCGAGACAAGTTTCAATTTCTATAGTGAAGTAACAACTGAAATGACATAAGTACGAAATATATTTTGTATGCGTCACACGAAGGCAGATTTGCATGTGGTTAGATATATATAGCCATCACTTTGCCCAGTGTAATTATTAGATAATAAAAAAATAGAATGTTACACTAAAAAAAAGATATGTCGACTAATAAAGAATAAAATAATAAATAAGAACCGAAAATGAATATCGATAAAGATGCATTTATGCATCAAGATATCAACTTTAATTAACAAATAAAAGACAAATCCATTTAGAGTAAATTTTGACGATTTAAGCATTTAAATTGAATTTTTAGGATAATAAAGTTTAAAATATATACAATATTTTCTCGATTTACGATTTCATAGTTTTGGAATTAAGGGCTAATAATCCTCTACCTAATTTTTGAGCATCATTTGTCTGCTTTTATAATATCAGACATCATGCTGGCCGGAAATTGTTTCCTAAGATAATTATATACATGATCTCCATAATACATGAGATAGAATTTATAAAGTGGATACACGAAAAAGATAAGAAGAGGTAATTATCTTTTAATAAGAATTGATATAAAAATATATTTATTCGACAATTTTATTTTTCAACTACAATTTTACGTTACCTTTTATAATTATAATAATGACTATCAAGCATTACCTACATATGACATATAATTTATAATTATAATAATAAAATTATTGTATCAACGCAAGACGTATAACGTAATCCTTCTTACTAGTAATGTTAAGCAATAAACGAACTTATTAGTTAGGGTAACCAATGTTATTCGTATGTTGCATGGTTATTTCTCTTATTTGCCTCGGAACTTTTCAATCTTTTACTGTGGAATTGATCCATTGAACCCGTAGCTCAACAGGTACAAATCGGTCAAACTATTATCATGGAACTCTAATTAATTAATGACTGCCCTATAACTCTATAACTTTACTTAGTTCATCTTTACATCACCATCATACAATATAGTCGAGCATCTTAGATTACAATTTCTTGATATAATCATCTAGCTTAAGTATCATCAATTAACGTTTTAACAATCATGGGTGGAGGAAATGGAAGCAACAAGGGAGGCAATGGTGGTGGAAACAGTACTTGGGTGGTAAATAAGGGTGGTGGAAGTAACATTGTTGGTGGTGGTTGCGGCGGTTCGGAATGATGAAGGTCATGGTGGTGGAAGCTACCTCCAGGCCTGATTTTGAGAGCAACCCTCAGGGCTACTTCTCTGGTCTGCATGGCAATAACCAGAGTGGAAAAAAATAAATGTAAAACATAGAAATCATATGTTCACTTACTAAAGGATCTATGTTAGTGGACTATCTATGCTATTAAATAAATGATTATTATCCTAATTTAAATTATTGTGTTCACTACTTGCTTAATTTTCATTCTATTATATAACTATCAGGCTCTCCATCTCCATCTTTTAAAGATTTCAGTTTAATTTGTCAATAATTAAATTTAAACAACCGTTCTTTTAATTGATGATAATAGTATAGGAGGGGAAAACACTATCATAAAAAGTATAGATAGAGCGTTTTAGTTTAAAAAGTTGAAATATCAAAATTAAAAAGTGAATGATCTTTATGGATTTAGAGAGTAGTATGTACATTTAACATTACGAAAGTATATATATGCAGATCCACTCGTCTTCATTCAAATCTCTGTCTAATAATAATGTTGATGAACACATTATAGCTTGTTGTATTATAGATGTATGACCTTCTAATTTAAAGGATGTGTTTAATATACAAAAATATGAGATGTAACTTGAAAGAATTAGAGGGTTAAGCTTAAAATAAATGATCCAACAAATGGAACAGTTTTAGAATAACATATTTTTAAAGTATCAGTAGGTACTGTTTGAGGGGATAAGTTTGCTAGTGTTTTTTTGTTGAAAAAGATGTTTTCAACCACCACTTAACAACAAACATTGATTTTGTAATAGCCCTAAAATCTTTAGTAAGTTAGGCAAAAAGATAACTGGACATTTATATTGAACTAAGATTAGCTCATTAAAAATTTCCATCTAACCTAATTAACTAAATTAAGTATGAACCCAGATAACGCTCCCACCCCAAATCTACAATCTATGATACAATCCACTAGCTTATAATGAGATACTCAATCTTATTTTACCTACCTTTAATAATCTAATTGGATAGAGTGTTTTAATGGAGCATTGGAGCTAAAAGTATAAATACTCCATCAGTTACTTTTTACTATCTTTCTAACCTTAATTTTCTGTTTTAAATTACTTATTTTTTTTACCATAGAAAATTATATTTTTATATTTTCAATGTAATGTTTTGACTACTTTTTGTTATTAAATTATCAACCAACCAATTATATAGTTTCAATTAATTGACATTTTATATTTTCAATGTACTTTTTGACTATTTTTTATTTTTCTTAATCTATGTACAAATGAATAGAAAGACAATTAAAAGGGAACGGATGGAGTATTGTACTTACAAATTTTCATCAGAGATAAATATTACTTCCAACATTTTTGTTTGAAATGATTTATCTTGACTTTTTATTAAAAAAAAGTTGGTAAACTTAATGTAAATATATAAGCTATTATACCGTTTAATTTGTTTAGGCCGGATTAAATAAAATTATTTAAAAAAAGGACAAACAACTAAAATGAATTTCTAAAGTGAGGTAACCAATGCAATACATTTATATATATAAATCTGAGAGTTGTCTTTAAAGTTCTCGCTTTTCGAATGGACTAAAATACCCTTAATGAAGGGTATAATTATATTTCGATAGATTTTAATTAAACTAAAAGACTATAAATACAAATCCTATAATATAGAGTTCTACATGCAAATATTTTTTTTTTATTGTAGGGACTCTATTATAAGTTATATATGGTATGAAATTATAGGACTATACTTAATAAAATTATTAAATTTGATATAAAATTCACACATTAAGTATTATGTTAAGAATAATTCTGAGTTAAAAATATTAGTTATTTGCATATTTTTCTTCAAAAAATTATACTTGTATAAAAATAATTGAGTTTATAATTAAAATTTTGAATCATCAAAGTTTAAGAATTTTTAAATTTTTTGTTTGAAACATGTAAAATTTATTCTTATTGAAATTTGTAACTAAACAATTCACATATAGTAATGAAAAATAATATTGGGAAGGAAGGAGTATAAGTTAAAGTCATTGTCAGATGGTATAATATGAAGAAGCAGAGAAACCTTCTGCTTTGTTTTACGTTAATACGGAATATTATATAATATACGATGAAAATATTTAAAGTATTAATATATTCAACTCAATTTACTAAAAAATAACCCATAATTTGTTATTCAATCAATGTTATATATAAAAATTAGGATAACAAAGTTTGTTAATTTGATCATTAACAAATTAATCCAAAGTTTGTTAATTTGACCATTAATAGATGTCTGAACAATGTCTTTCTCTAGTGGATAAAAGTGTAACGACCCGCCCAAGTCGTCACGAAGTTAGAATCGTCAGTCTGGATGCGAATCATGAAAATCGATGGATGAATCGATTTATAAAAGACAGCTTGTCCTTAAATAAACAAACAAAATAAATACATATGAGGAAAACGGTTTAAAATAATAATCCATACATTGGTATTTCTATGCAGCATGGCAATATATACAACATTTCCAAAGTACAAAGCGTCAAACAATACAATCTGAAATCCCCAGAAATAACAACAATGTAGACATCGAAACTACAACCAAAATAATGAGAGAAAGGCGTGAGGATCTAAAGCTGCTTACGTCTACTTTAGCGCTTCGGCCCGTCAGCGCGAGCAGTCGAGAAGCGATGCTTTGTCAACCTAGCACAAATAAAATGTAAGCTCATACTTGAATAGGGTGTAAAGGCTGCGAAGCTTAGTGAACATCTCGAGAGTGAAATTAACCTCGCCCACATTTCGTGGCGTAACATAATAATCGTTAATTAAGCGGAAGCTTATAAATAGATTTTTCCAGTACTACCACGATCCCAAGATCATTATAAATTGAGAATATCATTAGCGAGGTCTACCGTAATCATGTTGGCATCGCCAAAAGTATCTTTTAATATATCGGCGATACAATTATGTCATGAATTTATAGGCGAAGTGATTAAACATCTTGCTGATCTACTAAAGAACATACAACCATAATAAATGCGTCTCAGAAAGCGATTGTATGATACTAAAATAAAACCACAGCTCTGCAACTGACACTAGTACTACTTTCGATCCACTTCAAACAACTCAATCCCATTTCAGCAATATCATTCAGCAATCGGCTTCGAAACCGATCAACTGACATGATCCGGTTCTACAACTAAGGTGCATGTAATCAGCCTCAACTTGTGAGGGAGAAACTTGCCGTGGAGCCTTAAGCTAAACATGACAACTTTCATCTTGAAGTACAAGGCCATTACATCGCGCTGTTGAAGTACAAGGCGTACATGCGCTCATACCCCGGAAGTACAAAGCCACTAAACGGGAATACAACTCGTCTAAATCATGACCCATATACAACTCGTATACGCCAACAACAACAAATACCATAAATAAAATGACCAAGCGGCCCGAAAAACAACTTATCTGGCTTCAAATCAACCGCTCAGCTGCATTATACAACTCACGAACCACATCTGTAACCCAACCGATTCATATTGACATACAATTGACAAAATTATAGATATACGTATTACATGATTAAAGTAAGTTAATCTACACCCGTGAGATAAATACTTACATGCAGCAATATGTCGCCTCGCCTATTTAGTCAGTGTCTATTTCCTACGCTCCTTTAACGAAATACCCAATTAATTCGCGATTACTCTGCTTACCGTTTTAACTCAAATTTTAGTTCTTTCCAACTTTTTCAATATTTTAATTACAATTTGTTAACTTTGGGTAATAAATTTACTAATTATCTTAATAGAAAATTAAACAACAAATTCGACCGCCCGACCAACCCCATGTCGGCCAATGGCTCCTCCCAAAACCAACATTTTTAAACCAATTTTTATCAACCTAATTAGTTTACTAATAATTACCCATTTTAACAACCTTTAACCCAAGCCCCAAAATACTACTCAAATTATATATATAACATAAATCTCCAATTTAGATTGTTTTAGAGTTAATTTAGTTTGTTTTGGTAGTTAAAGTTGGGATTTTATCTAAATTAACTCTAAAACAACTTCTATTAGAGTCCCATAACATACTTTGTAATTTCCCAAGAGTGATTTGATAATAATTGACAAAGTCAAGCTAAAAGTCGGCTTCTTGTAAGCTTCATTGAATCACTCAAGTTTCTAACTTGTTTGTAAGATGATGAGCTTCTTCCAACTAATTTATAGAGCTCGAACAACGATTGAAGAGAGGAAAATGAAAGAAAGAAAGAAAAAAATTTCAAAGTGGGGAAAAATAGGGGTCTCGGCGGTGAAGCGAAGTGGGGTAGGTTTTTCACGGGTAAAATGGTTTGGGGGATGGGTTTTGGGTAGATTAATGGTTTTTAACCCAAAACTTTTCAAAAATTCTACTTTTACCCTCAAACTTTTCTACTTTATTCATAAGACCTCAAATTTCTATTTCATTTTCAATCTAGCCATAAGATATATTTTCATATCAATCCATAACAAAATATTTAGGTCCTAGTAATTATCTCCAAAATTAATTTAACAACGATATTTTAATTTAATTTATTAAGTTCACCTTGTCTGATGATTACAAAAAGTATTCAAATTATGTATGTATGACGTAATAATTATGGCCAGCGTTTTAATTTTGAACTCAAATACTTTAAAAATTTTGGTATATTTATGTAAAATAATATATCGACATATAATATTTTGAACTTATTTTTATAATATATTATTAATCATAGCTATCAATTTTATTAGTGGAGTTTAAATAATTGTATTTAAAAGAAAATTAAACTTGATCTTTTAAGAGAGAAATAGTATTTAGTATTTATAAATTAAAATTTTGGTGGTTAGGGGTTTTAAATAATTTTAACTATTGAAAAGAAAATGCATGAACATTTTGAGGGTAGGTATTATGCAATCTTCATAATTATTTTAGTTTGTCGGTTTAGTTATAAATAATTTTGACTATTGAGCGAAAATTGAACTATCTTTTAGAGTTGGATGAAATTTAGTCTTTATAAATTTTAAATTTTGGTGGTTAACTTTAAATAATTTTAACTATTCAAAAAGAAAATCAATTAACTTTTAGAGATGTTTTCATAATTTTTAAATTTTATTGGTGACGATCATCAAAGTTGAAGAATTTTTAAATTTTTTATTTGAAACATGTAGAATTTGTTCTTATTAAAATTTATAGCTAAATAATTCACATATATCAACTTAAAATAGTATTGGAAAGTAAGGTGTATAAGTTAAAGTCATTATCACAAGATTTAATATGAAAAAGCAGGAAAACCTGTTAATACGAAGTATTATATAATTTACTAAAAATATTATAATTTCTTATTCAAGTCAATGTTATGTGTATAAATATAAATTAGGATGATAAAGTTTGATAATTTATTCATTAAATTAATCTAGACAATCTTTCTCTGATTGATAAAAGTATTCAAATTATGTATGAATGACGTAATAATTATGACAAGTCGATGTCTTAATTTTGAACTCAAATACTTTATAAAATTTTATTATATTATTATGTGGAATATGTATATCAACATATAATATTTTCAACTTTACTAGGTATTAACATGATAATTTTGATTCAAACCAAAATTGCATATCAATTATTAAGATAATAAAATTTATTAATTTTTGACTATTAAATCTGCTTAGTCATGAAGGTAATAAGCATATGAAAAGTAATCATAAGTTATCAATTTTGTTGGTAGAGTTTGAAATAAGCTGATGAAAAAAGAAAATTGAGCGATCTTTTAGAGAAACGGCTTACGTATTTAGTATTTATAAATTTAAAATTTTGGTGGTTGAGTTTAAAAATAATTTTAACTATTGAAAAGAAAATTCATGATTATTTTAGAGATGGAGGTGGTATGCGGTCTTCCATAATTCTTTGGTTTTATTAGGTTGAGTTCTAAATAATTTTAGTATTGAGCAAAGAAAATTAGACGATCTTTTAGAGATGGATGTGAGAATTTAGTATTTATAAATTATAAATTTTGGTTGTTGGTATTAAATAATTTAACTATTCAAAAGAAAATCAATTAACCTTTTAGAAATGGAGGTACTATGATGTTTTCATAATTTTTAAGTTTTGTCGGTTGAACTTTAAAAAATTTTGACTATTGAAAAAAAATTGAACGCTCTTTTAGAGATGGATTTTGTATTTTAGAGATGGATTTTGTATGTAGTATTCATAATTTAGTGGTTAAATTCTTAATGGTACATTATTAGAAAAGAAAATCGAACAACCTTTTAGAGGTGAATTTAGTATGTAGTATTCATAATTTTGGAATTTCGTTGGTTGAGATTTAAACAATTTTGATTATTGAAAAGAAAATTTAACGATCTTTTAGAGATAAATTTAGTATGTAGTATTCATAACTTTTATATTTAAATGGTTAAAAAATTATATTGGTTATTTAGTTAGATTTCTCAAAGATATAAGGGTCATTAATTTACTTAGATGATCATAATTGTCTTAGTAGGTAATAATATATTAGGCCATTGGTAATATATAAATGTGTAGATGACCATAATTATCTTACTATTCATACAAAATAGAAGAATTTAGTATGGAAAAAAATAAATACTCGTGATTAAGTAAATCGATATCTTCTTTAAACAATTTTCTAAAAAAATTACATAAGAGCTTGATGATTGTCGTGAAAATAGTCCAAGATTTATAAAGGTCAGAAGCGGTAAAAAGTAGCTTGTGATATTTAGTAATGGAGGAGTTGTACACATATTAAAAAGTACAATGCTATTGAAACTATAATTTTAGAGAATATAATGTAAGCATCAGCCAGGTATAATTTTCACATGTGATTACCCAGTGAGTGAAACTTTATAAAGTTGGCCTTTTATTGATAAAGGATAATGATACTTTTAATTTTTATGTCGATAACATATAACTTTTCTTATTAGGATATATTTTTGTTACTAATATATGAAATAATAATTATGAATAGTAGGCAGCTTGATGCTGAAGTAATTTTCTATGCAAAACTTGTTAAATCTTGAAACAAAAAGCATATCAGGGATAATTTAAAGTGCACAAAATTGAACTACAAAATATATAATGCATATATATATATTTAAATCAAAACTTCGGTCTTGTGGAAGAATAATCACCAACCAATCTTTCATGAAATGCCAGCTGAATTCAAGCGGCTAACATGAATACGTAGTTCCTCACAATTGGTCCGCGCAGGGCGGGTTGAATCCGTCTTGTGCTTAGATTATCCAGGAAGTGGATGATTAAATCAAAACAAAAGACCAAGTCTTTTGCGCTTGATCAATTAGAACTTTCTCCATGAGGAGGATCTTAGGAAATTAAATGTCTAGGTTTAGGTTTTTGATGTTATGGAAAAACCTAATAAATCCGATGTTTATATAGGCTCTTGATTAGCCGATAGCTCGGCCCGTTAAGTTAATGAGCCGACTTGATTAATAATTAAGCGTTAAGAGTACTAATGATTATCGAGTCATTAATGGTGTTCTATTTAATTAACTTAACAAGCTAATTAAATACTAACAAGTCATTATTGAGTAACTAACAAGTTACTAACAATCTCAATTAACTATTGAATTAATTAAACTAGCTAGTTAATTAATTCTAACTCATCGATATATATTTCTGATATTAATGTAAAATAGCAATTGAAATATTCATTTCTCCAATTAACGAAGTCTGTTTAATTTCATACTGAAAGTTAACTCAGCGTCACTTTATGTGTGTGACCTTACGAAACAGGAATAATGCGGTTGTATAATAATAACAATTTTGACCATTATTTATTATTACTTGATTTATCGTGAATCTAGCGATCCTAGCGTAACCACGGTATTATCGTGAGAACCCGATTAGTAATTACGATTACTATGGTTGAGCGTTCGTTTATGTAATCCACACGTTCGGCTGAACTAGTAAATGAATTGTTACAAAAATTTCCGTCTTGGGCATAATAAATGAAACCAATAACTATTGATTTCCGGCGCTCCCATTTGCCGCCGGAGCCCGATTACTTTACAATTCCGCTTTGTATCGCGATTTCTAGTCGCGGTAACCATGCCAAAGTGTGACATGAAGCGCTGAACTTTTTTACTCGAACTCTGAAACCATCTTGATAAACCAACTGACATCGGTGTGCATAATCATCCGTGATTCTTGAGAGGCACGAAATCTACTTGTATATCAAGGATGGACAAATCCCCTATAATATATCGACATCTCTTTACTTTATCTTTGCGTGTCGCTGCTGTGCGTTATGATCCCTTTAAAGTGAGCGTTTGACGCAGTCAAAGCTTATATGACTTCATTATAACATAAATAGTTATATACACGGGTTCATGAGCGGATCCCAGCCAATCGGATGTGATGGTTGAAATATTCACTAAAAAAATTTGGATAATTTGGTACAATTAATAAAGAATTTGAAAAAAAAGAAATTAATTTTTTTTTTTTTTCAAATGAAAATATTGTCTTAAATTGACATTCAAATGTTGAATATATTGTGATTTGATCGTAATAAACTATCAAAATAAATTTAAAATGGCTAAGGTGATATTGAATTGATAAAAAAACTTTGGTCATTACTAAAGAAATTAGAATACAATACGCTTGAAGATAACTTTATAATATCTTTTCATTAGTATCAATATTATTGGTGATTCATTTGAACCACCGCGCTTGAACATATTAAGGTCGCCCGTACGCTTGAGAGTCTAAATCTCTAAACAGCCAGTTTAAAGCAAAATTCATAAAACACGGATATATACATATATTTTATGATTTCTGGTCGATCGGCTCCTTAGTTATCTGTGACGACGGAAGATTGATTAGACTTACAAGCTCCATGATCCAAGAAAATCGATCATCAATCGGTCGTTATCTTTAATTAAATCAAAATCTTAGTTTCCCAAAAATATCGTCGACCCGGGAAAGTGAAAGAGGTTCTCTTGTCGATGCTACTTGAGGTTACTCTTTAGAAGCTAGCGGACTTGCCTTGGAATTTATTATTTCAACTAACCGTGAAACAATAATTGACTATATTAATGAATTACGCATTCATATAATGTAGTTAACAATCAGTTAAAGACAAGAACTATCTTGTTCAGTAGGTGTAACTTATTCGGAAAATGAAAGTGAACTAGATCTTCGACATGCATCGTTCAATTCTTCTTGATCTCATGAAAATCAAACTTGTATTTAATCACAAAAGAATAGATCAACTCGAGACACTTTCTCGTATCAGCGCGTGGATCCTTAAGCTTCGTGAATCTCTTGGGTCACTTTAGGACATGCTGAGGTCGGAAATTATTACAATCGCGTCCTTAACGAGGAAAACTACTTACAAAATAGTTTTTACATCTATCTGCTTCGGTCTCTCGATCATGGTATCAACGATGGCTAAGATTATCTGATATAGTTCGTATCACATTTGTAGGTAAAAATGGGTTTTAAACTTTTGCCATAAGTTTTTTGCCTTAAGCTTGAGTGGGCATTCCATCTGAGTCGAGTTTAACTGCTCATATACTTACTTCTGTTTCAGTCGAACCCACTAATTAAGTGTAACAAGGACAAAACCTCGTTTTAGTATATATAAAGACTATTCGGGTTTATGATTAGCCATTTCTTGAGTTATTATCGATGCGGGGTTCACAATATGACTAAAGGTGTGTTAAAAGAAATCTATCTTATTAAATGCATATTCTTTAATAACATTACCAACAATACAAATTAGCGGTATTGTAATATTGAGTTCGAGCTTCTTTAGTTTACTCTCTTAGTATACTAGACTCAGCCCCGTTCATGGATACTTGACTATGATGTTTCGCGTGGGATAAGCGTCATAATTTCGGTTCGGTGAAGACCCGTATTTGATCCATTTCCTATAACTATAGTTACTATTCACTTAAAAGTTACTACAATATTCGAATCCTCGTGAATACCTTTAGTAAAACCCATGAATTACGTATAGGGAATTGGTAATGTATGTCGTGAGTCGTGATGTACAGCATGATCCTGGCATGGCAATGGGTGAATCATATTACCATGTAATAGATTCCAACCACTCCCAATCACGTAAGGTCACTTACTTGTGGGAACCGACTACAATAGAGTTGTCTTGTCAATAAGAGAAAATTTGTCTATCTTAAATTTAATCTATCATAGATTTTATTCCTTACTCGGGCTTCATGGCGTTATAGTTTAATGGCTTGAATGTCGTAAAACATATTTCGTGACTAATATAACATATATCACATATATGTAATCGGGCTTACAGATGTACAAGAATCAATTACTTTGATACCTTTGAAGGTTGTAATAGAATTTATTTAGTACTCAATGTATAAAATATTATGTGTAGTTATACTCCCACTAACCTTTAAGGAACTCAAGATTCATCTTCACTCTTGACCCATTTTGATTTCAATCAAAATATCAAGATGAATTACATTTCCATTATCTCGTATCTCGAGTTTGCAGCTTGGATCTTGTGATATATCATTTCCTTGTTATTCTCGTTTGAGATGTGAACTTTCCATAAAATGTCAAGTATCCGTAAATCCTTGTCATTCTTAGGAACATTCTTTTGGATCAACTCACTTAAACATACATGTTACAACACGTGGTAATTAATAAGGAAAAGTTTGAAATAGACATGTGCATAGTCAACCAATGAATATATTCAACTTGGTCGAAACCAAATGCTTGATTCATTTATGACTATATGTTCATTTAATGGAATTGCATTTCTTACTTCTGATGAATCACCATCTAGAAGGTAAATAGAGTGAGTTCTATACTCGACTCGTGTATTTCAATTCTATTTCAACGGAATGACCTTAAGTCATTAATTGGAGTATGATTTATTCATATCATCTGTCTCTTTGCATTAGCGTTATGATGCATCGATTCTCATATTCTTGATATAGCAGAAGATTCCCTTTGGATTGATATGCAGGAGTCGGCAGATACATTCAAGTCATATATTTACTTCCACACTATACTTCGTAATGAAAGATACTATACATCTGATAAATTGTAATTATATAGTAGATGAAAATAAATACCGATTTCTTACGATTATGTACATGATGACATAATCTCAATATTAGATCCGTGTTAAATTATGTCTATTTCGGTGACATAATGTTAACTTAATCCCATACGAGGCGTTTCAAGTTTGTTTATCAAACATAACTCTTGGAGATCTTTCGTAGTTGGTAAGTAATTTAATTTAAAGGTAGGAGTAACAACTTTCAATATGTGAATTTATTTCATTCATTGTATTTCCTTCCATTGAACACTGATTCTTACTTGTATCCAACTTAGCCCAGTGACACATCACAGGTAGAATGAAATTTATTTGGTATACCAAATTGAAAAGATTTTAATAGCAATTTATTTCATCCCAGATTTGTGTTTTGACATACCGTGAAATTTATTGGTATACCAAATCTAGGTCATTCCGTTGGTATTAACCTAATACCCTTGAATGAATTTTCTATACAAAACTTGTTTAAATCTTAAAAAAAACATATCAGGGTCATTTAAATTGCATAAGATCATAACTACAAAATATATAAGACATATATATATATATATATATATATATATATATATATATATATATATATATTTAAATCGAGAACTTCACAGTCTGTGGAAGAATAATCGTAAATAATCTTTTCATGAAATATATTTGAATTTGACAATAGCTCATGAGTGGAAGTGCCTACAGTGGTCCTTGGAGAGGTTGAATCCAGTACTTGTGTCTGCTAGAACAATCAGGAGATTGGATGATTAAATCAAAGCAAAAGACCAAGTCTTTTGCACTTGATCAATTCAACTCTCTCTATGAGGAGGGAGGCCGAAAATTCATGTCTAGGTTTAGGTTTTTGATGTTATGAAAACCTAATAAATCCCATGTATATATAAGGCTCTTCAATTAACCCGATAGATCAACCCGTTAAGTTAATGAGTCGACTTGATTAATAATTAAACCGTTAAGAGTACTAATTATTATCAAGTCATTAATGAGGATTGTTATATTGGTGAAAGTTAACAATCTAATTAAATACCTTGAGTCATTCTTGAAGTAACTAACGAGAGTTATGATCTCAATAAAGCTGAATTAATTAAACTAGCTAGATTGAGTAATTCTAACTCATCTAACATATATTTAACAATATCAATGTAAAATGCCCAATTCGAATATTCATTTCTCAATTATCCAAGTCTGTTTAATTTAAATGCATGAAATTTAAGCTGGCAAATCCTTGTATGTGTGTGACATACAGGCTCGGATAATAGCAGTGTATAATAATAACAATTGACTATTATTATTATAATGGTATCGTGAGATCTATATTCTGGCATAACCTCTAGTATTATCGTGAGAACTTAGGCTAGTAATTACAATTATGGTTGAGCGTTAAGTTTATGTAATCACATTCCTTAAACTAGTAAAATGGTGTTACAACAATTGTCGCAACCAGGCATAATAAATGAAGCTAATAAGCATTGAGTTAAACAGATGTATCTTGGGAATTTTTTTTCTTTTTCAAAAGTTCATGTTATTTCAAATTATTATTATTAAGATTTACTTTCTTATAATTTAATTATATGTTATACATATTTCATCTTGTATACTTTTATAAAACTATTAATAGTCTTACCTTCTAGGTTTGTTTATTTTTATTAAAATTAAATAATACAACCAATATCAATTATTACATATAAAGTTTTCATATTATATTATGTTATATGTATAATTTGAGGAAATTCATTTATTTTTAAATTTTTATTTAATGATAGTGTGAAGATGTAGTTAGTAATATATATTACAAATTTTACATTGTTAATTTCACTAGATATCACATTAGTTTACATTTTCTTTGTTTTCTTAGTATTTTGAATATTCTGAGAAATATAGAAGATAAAGTAAATAAAAATAATAAGGGAGACCTACTCAAATCGAAACTATCAGAGCGTAAGCCATACATCCAAAATCACAGGGCATAATAGGCCAATGTAAAAATTCGCGTTTGAAGGCATGGTGAGAGAGCGAATACTTGACAAATGTAAAATCATTATGAAAACTTAAACTCCACATTTATCTTTGAGCGAGTTCATAATTAATTATGGATGAAATAGAACAATGATATGATTTCATATTATTTTCTTTGAACTATGCATAATAGTTCTTAATTTAGAGTAATAAAATTGTTAGAGAAGATACCGAAGAATTAACATTGCATGGCAATGTTCGTTTATTTGAGAATAATATTAATTTGAAAGCTAGGTATGAGTGACTAACTATAAATAATAAAAAAAATGATACACTAAGAAAAAAGATATGTCGACCAAAAAAGAATAAAAATAGTAAATAACAAGAACCGAAAATAGAGTAAATTGATCTTGATAAAGATGATGATGCATTGAAGATATCAACTTTAATTAACAAATAAAAAGACAAAAGATGGAGAAATTTTGACGATTTAAGTATGAAATTGAATTTTTAGATAATAAAGTTTAAAATATGTAGAGAATATTTTTTTAGATTTTACGATTCGTAGTTTTAGAAATTTGCGCCAATATCCTCTCACAATTTATGGCGTCATTTGGTCTCACGTTTTATAATATTGTCATCGTGTGTTGGGTGTTAAATTCCTATTATCTGTGAACTTTCCATGTCATGAGATATATCTTTATAATGGGGGATGTCTGAGGAAAGATGAAAGAGGAGTAAGCTTGATCTTTTCTGAAATTGATCTTTCTTTAAAATATGTAAAATATTTATTCTATAATTTTTATTTTATTCTGATTTTATATTCACGCTTTTATAATTATAACGATGAAATCGCGTTTAATAAAGATACGTAATTTTATTACATTTATAATTATAATAATAAAATTAAATTATAACAAAACTACTACGTACTCTTAGCGTCCCTTCTTACTAGTAATGTTACAATAGAACGAACTTATTGTGCGGTATTAGTGTAAAGTGAGGTAACCAATGTTATCTTGCATGGTTATTTCTCTTATTTGCCTTGGAACTTTTCAATCTTTACTGTGGCATTGATCCATTGAACCAGTAGCTCAACAGGTACAAATCGGTCAAACTATTATCATGGAACTCTCAACTTTCAATTAATGACTGCTCCCCATAATCCCCTATATAAACTCTACTCAATTCATCGCTAGTACCATCATACAATAATCAAGTATCTTGGGTGCAGTTTCTTGATATAATCATCTGATTAGTATCATCATAATTGCCTAACAATCATGGGTGGAGGAAATGGAAGCAACAAGGGAGGCAATGGTGGTGGAAACGGTAATGTGGGTGGTAACAAGGGTGGTCTAAGTAACAATGTTGGTGGTGGTGGCGGTTCGGATGGAATCGCTCTTAGAATAGCCGGCGAAAGACGGAAGCTTAGACTCGGAATTTGGAGTCGGGGTTAGATCCAGTCTTGGCTGGCTGGCCAGAGCACTGTAGATTAGGTTTGGAGACGAGGGATGGCGTCGGGATATTAAAAATTTAAAAAATATTAAAAAAAAATATGTCATTCATCTGAGTCTCACGTGTTTTATAAAAATAATTGTAAAATTTAAATATAAAATAAATTAGTTTATAAATTCAAATAAACCCATTTCCTTAAAATGCCAATTTGACAAATAATTATAAATAAAAAATTACGCATGCATCACGTGCCAATTCACCAAATATTAAATTAATTCAACCCCCTCACAATTACCGTGATTCGGGCCTTGCTTTATTGTCTACATCAAAGATGCCGAATTTATAAAATATTAGAAATTCAATTCAACAAAAATCATTAATTTATTGTGTATATGAAGCATATTATATGTTTTAAATTGGATACAACTAATAACAAGTTATATATTGGCGTACATTTTAGTTATCTGACATTCGTAATCACATATACTATGATTACATTACATGCGAAGTAATGATGTCGTTATAAGATATTTGTTAAATGGCTAATGAGTGACCACGTCACACGTTAATATAGATGAGAGTTCTTATTTCTTTCTTTCATTGTCGGAAAAAGATAACATGCTCAGGTGAATGTATACATATCCACTAATTGATGTGTTACATTTATCATATCTCATAATATTATTTTCAAATATAATATGTCCATTAATAATCGTGACTTCGAAATTGTAAAAATCATTCATTTTTAATAAAATGGAAGCGGGATGGAGGCAGAATTTGTCTCTTTCACATCTCCAATTTCTTTGTCTCCATCAAGTGGCAATAATGAGGCGGTCCGGTGGAACCGTCTACCACGTCTGTATAAGCCGTCTACGCATGCCGATATGGAGCGGGATGGAGAAAACAGTTTTCAACTGATTTCGCCTACTGCAAAATTGAGGAAATTCAAAAGCCATTTTCAAATGGAGGCGGTATGGAGGCCGGGATAGATGATGATAGGAATACCATTCACATATATATCTCGCATTATCATCATTAACTATTTTTCTGAGCAGCACATGTATCATGCTTTTTTATGTTATTAATTCGTTTTTATAATTTTATTGTCTTAACATTAGAATTTTATTTTATTTTTGTAGGTCACTTTAAAGAGGTAATGATTAATACTTGAATCAATTTTTTTTTATTTCGTATGTAATTTATGTTGTTAATATATTTGTAATTTATATTTGTTACACTTTTGTTGTAGGGAAATACTTTGCCAAGTTTCAAATAGGTAATTTGGTTTTTATTTAATTTTAGGTTGAATGTTTGATGTTTTATATAAATTAATGTTTGATGTTTATATGAATAAAGGCGTTTATCGTTTGATGTTTATGAATTAATGTTGATCTTTTTTATATATGAATATGATGTTTAATATGTATTTGTTACATGAATTGTTATATTTTATGTTTGAATCTTTGATGTTTTAATCTTTGATGTTAATATGATGTTTTCGTCTTCAACATCGAACTAATATAGCATTTATTAATCCAGCCTCAATCCATTCATGTAGTGGTTCTAAGGTTTATTATTTGACCAATTATTCCCCAATAATAAAATTAACTCATTGTGTATATGAACGAGGTTTTCGAAAAATGGCATTGGGCTAGAATGGTATAAATAACTAACTATACGTGAAAATGTGTAGTAATAATAAAAGCGCCATCACTGTTCGTGCAGTAAGTTTGAATTCATTTGCTTATTAATAAACTTTTTCCACAATATCATCAATGTTTGTTTTTTTATTATCATCCATTGAGAATCATTCTTTGAATTTGGGTGATACTTTTATTTCCCTTTTTAATAGTCAAATTGATAATTATATTATTTCATACTATTGTTTGAGATAAGTTTCAATTTTTTATAGTGAAATAACAACTGAAATGACAAGTTTAGAGAATCATTCTTTTTTGAATTTGGGCGATGCATTTATATTCCCTTTTTTAATCTTCAAATTTTTTATGACATTATTTCATACAATTGTTTCGAGACAAGTTTCAATTTCTATAGTGAAGTAACTGAGATAAGTACGAAATATATTTTGTATGCGTCACACGAAGGCAGATTTGCATGTGGTTAGATATATATAGCCATCACTTTGGCCCAGTGTAATTACTTCTAATTATGAAAGGGTCTATCAATTGACCACAAATG